>JAULBU010053905.1:0-12419 GCA_032358235.1 Odonthalia washingtoniensis | reverse complement strand
AACCATGAGTTGTCCTCGCCAGCCTTCCAACATCTCGGCTGTAACCTTATCAATATTTTCTACATACTCTATTTCGCTTTGGTGCGATAGAGGAATCGGTCTGCACGGATATTATCCGGAAGTGGCGTAAACTTCAAGAAACAGTTCAGACCGACATGGACCGCCTTGGTAAAATCAATTCGAACACTAGAAACTGTTCGGCCGCTCCCGACTCGAAGGTCGTGGTCATGAAAACATAATTGTCTCCGCCACGATTTGGTCTGCATCGCCGTTAACGAGATACCTCCGAGAAGAAAACCGTTATACGAAAAATGTGGAATTATCGATCCATCCAGGACTGTCGCATTATCGAACCACGGGGCCGCTCCGTAAATTGCTAGATCATCAAATGACCCGGCATCATCATACGCAATTAGTTCCAGGTACGACTTGTTCGCAACAGCTAAGAAGCTGGTCTGCCTCCCCTGCTCCTCTTGGGGTATGTTCGTCTCAACGCCCGGGACGGGGACAGGTTGTACAACTGGCGTAGACGGATTACTAGTTGCTATTCCACGGGTGGAAACAGGGGGCATCCCTGCGTCTGGCGCATTGTCGATTAAGTACGGTTGAAACCAGTTGATTATTAGCTCCACTCGATGTAGGTGTGTCGGTCGCAGGAGAAGTCGATTCGTTCGCGGAAGGCACACTCGCTGAAAGATGGTCGACAGAATTTTTTGTCCCTGGTGCTTCAGGAAGAGGAGAATTCTTACCGTCACTCATGACGCGAAGTAGAGAAAATACCACGGATAATTCTGGTCGATAACGGACGCCAAGGCACGAATGGGTGGAAGAAGGGGTGCAAAATGGATAAAGTGGGATTAATTATTTTACTGGTGACTCTCACAGAGTGTTCGACTCTTGAAGAGGGGGGTCGTGCGGTGTAATTCATTTTTGGACACGTGAATGGTATGTTTTAGTGACTTTTGTCATATGTTTTCTTTTGTTAAAAACCACATTTTTAGGTGGATTTTCACAATGGTCACGTGAATTTAGGACATTGTTTCCCATTACACTGTACCGGTGGCTCCTAATCCGCTACTATGTACAGTAAGCTCTCCTGCCATTCGACAGCAGGTGGAGCCTACTTAAGAGGATTTTGCGTGTGCCTCTCTTCAACTCTAATAAAGACAAGCGTTTCTCAGACTTCACCTACCCCAGAGCTTTCATTCGTCGCGTCGACAAAGCTCTTTCGGCTCTGGAAGAACGTCCGCTGCGCCAGCGTTAGTCAATTCCACCGATTTACAAGCCTGTTCAAGAACCGGAGACCGTTAGCCGCGTCATCACGGGTAACCGCTCCAACCGCCTTCCTCCTCATGGAGTAGACATTGGACAATCGACCAACCGTTTCGACGTGCATCCCCCATCCATCCGACTCACGTCATCACACAACCACACCGGCGTCTTACAAACTCCAGGACGACAGCTACCTACTTACTCAGCATCATCCCACTTCCTCTTTTATTGGTGAAGTGCACCGCCCACACGAGCTACCGTGGAAAGAGGACTCCGAACACCCTTAGTGCCGTTTTCCTTACTTCCTTTCTGAAAGTGCATTGCACTACAAACTCGTCCACCTAGCGCGACAACCACATTTTTCTTCATGGGCTCTGCACAACCATCCCCAACAAATGATGCGCATCACTATTCAATCATCATGGTATGAATAATACAGCACGATGTCATAACAATCTACATGTTCTCGTTCATTAAAATGCGAGGATGGGAATTTAAAATTTCAAGCCTCTTAAAAATCTTCAAAATCAGTATCCAATGGTTTCCTGAACCCCCACATGTCCTCTTACGAATATTTTCTTCTTATCCGAAGATGAAGATCTTACATACATTAAAATTATTTTCCAAGATGGATAAATGCCGTGTTTTCGTCGTATCTGAGTCAAATATTAATTCCATTCATACGCTTCTGCTCCAACTTTGTACGATGGATAATTTCGTGAGAAGGTGCTATTCATAATATTCTTAATGTGATGATTCGACCATATTATACTAAGGTCGTTCATAGTGCCTGAGGGTCGAAACAGCATATGCCAAATTATCAATTCCAAATCACAAATGACTTTCATCCTCAGCTGGGGTTTCTTGTCTTGGTCAACGATGATTCATTTCAGCCCCTTTGTACACATATCACAATCCTATCCTGTGCCATTCAAATAGTCGATGTAACCCGAAAGTCCATTACTTGCGAACCACTTTTTGATGTTTCTCAATTATTCCTCATTTATATGTTTCATTTGGACTGAAACCATTTAAAAGTATAACTGAAGGGCTGTTAAATATATTACTTTTATCATAAATCGTATAGCCTTCTTTTTCATTAAAATTTCGTTCCCCGGCTTGGTGGGTCACTTTTGGTTCCAATTATCGTGGAGTTCGGCTTATCCGCTGTTACATTTATCAATAGACTATTCTATGTCCAAAATAAGTTCTCTTCTATATTAATTGAATGGAAAACATATACAGATGTGTAGCATATTGTACACAGGCATTGCATAAAATATGCAAATTAGAACAAATCACGTACAGTGACTGAATCGCGCAAGTAACAAGTTCACCTGACACGTGGAATTGTTTAAGTGGATCTACCCACAATTCTGACACGTGGAGATGTTTTAATGGATCGACCGATAATTATGACACGTGGAAAGGTTTTAGTGGAGCTACCCACAATTTGAACACGTGGGAATGTTTTAGTGGATTTACCCATAAATTCCAGAATTGCACATTTTGGCGCGAAACTTGGACACGTAGAAAGATTCCAGAATAACGCGTGTACATTGGCAAGGGTCAAAGCTACTCGTGTTAAGTGAGGGACAGTGTCAGCAGGTAGGCACGGCGGACGTGATACTTTTAGTATAAATACAAAATAGTAAAGCCAAACCTGGAAAGGAAAAGGCAGAGCATTTTTCATTAACAAACTATCAATCTGGCTGTGATTAATTACGGAAATCTAAGCGTCTTTCAGTAAGGTAGAAAGGGAATTTTTCGCATTAAATACCCCCTTCTCAACCAAGAGCAGTAACGGCGCTTACACAGCGGTGGACGCAAAGGTTAGGTCTGCGAGCTGGAAGCTTCCAGCTCACTACAAGATGCATTAAAATTACTTCAAGTTGTATTTTACTTCGCCGACTAATCTCATTATGCAACTGGTATGACCTTGAAAATCAGTTTGGTACGAGAGCTTCTTTGCTAATCAGAGCTATTTTGGAAACGATTGGAAATTTTGTATAAAAATACGTGGTGTTAACTACGTACTTAGAAGAAGATTCAATGAAGGAAATATCTCTTTATATTCTGAATCCATACATGGAAAAATTGCTCTCCTGAAACAGTTTAGAGGTTTCGTAAATTTTAACAAAGTGAAAATGTGTCATTTTGATGTTCCAAATGGGAACCAAATCAACATTTAGTATACTCCGGCCACAAACGCATACATTGCCTTAGATACTAGCCAGTTACAACACAGAATGGATGAAAATTATCCCTTTATGGCTCGGTAAATGGACGTATACATGATCTCACGCTGCTGATTAACAGTTGATTTGAACAAAACCTACAGAATTTCTAATCGTTTAACTATTAATTGTAGGGGAATTTACTAAAATGACCCTCAACTTTGCTTTATTTACCAGAATAACCCTTTTTGAATTATTATTTCTGAAATAGCCCCGAGTTATTTTCTGACAATGTTTTCACACGTGAAAGACACACGTGAAAAATAACGGACCTTTCGGTCAAATGATGTAGTAAAACCTTACAACCATGTGTGTGCATCTTTACCGAGCTTGAATCAAATCCTATCTGCCTGGAACAATAGGTTCAGTACAAGTTCGTCGATTGTGACGAAGTTTAGAACATCTTCCACACATAAAACGCTTTGACTCAATACCCATCGATTATATTCTCCTTTTCTTCGGTTATCGGGAGGCCGTTTTGTAACTGGAGGTAAATCAGCGTTGTTTGGAACCGCTTCATTGATGGGAGGAAGCAGAACAACGTTAACACTCTGTCCATAAATTTTGTCGTAAGTTTTCTTTGTGTACCATTCTTCAACGTAGTCTTCAACTGCCCCACCAGATTAAAAAATTGCTGAACAACCATGGACACAAGGATACCCTAAATCAGACCAATGAGAACAAGAACACGTATTTGTATCCAACTTCACTGAAAAATCAGTTGCATTTGTAGAAATAGCCAAGAAGCGGTGCTCTGAAGTACGTTTTACAGCCATTCGTCGCCGAATAGCCAAACTTTCGTTCAGTGATTTTCTGATATTATCTACTAATCTAGAAGTAGATGGAGGCGAAGAAGAATCTGATTCTTTGTATGTTTTCTGTCGTGTATATATTTTTGTTGTAATTTGTAGAGTTATGTCATGGAGTATTCGCAGTGCAGAGAGAAAGCATGAATAATGACCGACCCAAGAATTAAATACTTCTGCCATATTTGAGGCTTTAATTCCAAACCTTAGTACGGATGATCTGTAAAATGCCCAAGAAGAAGCTTCAATGCTAAGCAAGTGAAATGAGCACTTTTCATCAACCACTCTTATCTTTTCAAAATTATCCAAAAACCTTTGTTCATCAAGAATAGTAGCTGCCTCCCAAAAGTACGTTCTAATCGTACGAAAAGAACGAAATTTGAGTTTTAAATTATCATCTATATGGCGTAAGCAATGTGCAACGGAGCACCCATTACACGACTCTTCCAATGCAATACTAACACCTTTTCGTCTATCTGAAATAATTATAAGATTTGAAGGGATAGTGTCTAGCACTTCTCGTAATTTATCCAGAAACCAACACCAAATTTCTTGGTTTTCTTGATCAAGTATTCCGAACTCCATTGGTAACATTCCATTGTTTTCATCATGTCCAACAGCAGCGAACAGCTGCCATCTATAAATACTCTTAATATAACAAACGTCTACTGCTAGTACTGCCAGTACTAGTAGCAACAATGCCGACCAGTGGTTGGCATTGTTTGAATGCAGTTATTGTAGGCTGAAAAGATACAAATAAATAATAGAAATGTCAGTTCCTATTTTCATATTTAATGTGAGAAGATGTATTTTCAGCTCCCAACTTTTGCAAGTATGAACTTAGAAGTTCATATCCTCTTTCATCCGATCCCTGTATCTTATTATTTGATATTTCTTTGGCACGCCACGCCGTCTGATAAGATACATAAACCCCAAAATTTCTTCGAATGGTTTGTATTGTATCCGTCGGGGATATTGATAGTTGGTCAGAAACAACATCTGATATAATATCAGCAACCCACGTTTCCCCGTGATTTGATCTTTCTGGAAGAGAAACAACGTCACATGAATTGGTAGAGCTACAAACGATTACCGTAAAGATACCGTCTGGAACCACCGTCGCAAACAGTCGAAATTTTCAATTTGAATTTGTCCCTGTCGTTGTGTTTGATGCGCATGAACATACGTATAGAGATTTTGTTGACTTTGATATTTTAAATTTATAGCCAATTTTTGCCGCATTTATCGTAGCGAATTTTGAAGTTGTGCTTTGCTTGAAAACTGTTGCCCGACTGATATTTCGTGACACATTTAAGTCGCTTGGGTTTCCCTCGTTGGTAATGGATGAGAGTCGTACTTTGTTTGCCCCGCTTAGAGCATGTCCACTGGTCATGAACCAAATACCCAAATCAGAAAATACGTGTAATAAATTATTTGCCTTGTTAAATTTGTGCAGATAATAGTGGATAGCACAGGCAACGACACACACCGGTCACTTCACCAACACCGGTGCAAAGACAACACTATCCCTAACAAAAACATCTTGTTACACATCCATTAATGGACGCGCTCCTCCATGAAGAGCTCTACGATGATTATGATGAGCATTTTATGAAGTTGTTCGACTCTTCTTCTGATGACGCAGAAAAAAAGCGACGTGGTAGTTCCCGGCCAGGGCGCGCAGCCAATAAATATCGGAAACGAAAACAAGCAGCACTTCAGCTTCACTCGGACTACTTTTCTTCTGAACTCATCTATGGCTCTCAAATGTTTGCCTGGTGCTCCCGTACATCACGAGAACTCTTCGAAAAAATAGCAAGTCAGATTATCTCACATGACTACTACTTCGTTGGAAAAAAATATTGCACTGGGCAATCGGGCTTCACCACAGAGAAAAAAGTCACTGCTGCCAAGCGCATGTTGGCATACGTAAATGCCGCAGACCAACTGGACTAGTACATACGTATGGGTGTGAGCACAGCGTTGGAGAACCTGCGTCGGTTTTGCACTTCTATGGTCTATCTATATTCCTCAACATACCTACATGACCCAACAGTAGGGAAGCCAAATTTTTGCTAAGGAGAAGTGAGGCCATGGGATTTCCTGGAATACTTGGAAGCATTGATTGTTCCAAGTGGGTTTCGAAAAACTGTCCAGTCTGATGGTATGGGTAGCATATTGGAAAGAAGGGTGTCCCAACTATCAGTATGGAAACAATTGCAGATTATCTCCTCTATATTTGGCACCTATTCTTCGGTATGGCTGGGTGTAACAATGACATAAACGTCATTTAATCCTCACCGTTACTCAACAAAATTTCAAACAGAACCTACCCGCCGCCATTGGAGTTTAAATTAAATAGTGAAGTCCGTAACAAACCATACTTCCTTGCCGACGGAATTTACCCACAATGGCAAATTTTTGTGCAAACTTTCTTACATCCCACGACAGAAAAGGAAAACATTTTGAATCTAGGGGGGACGTCGAAAAGATTTTGAGTGTGCATATGGGATAATGCAAGCAAAATTTCACAAAATATCTAGACCGAGTCGGTTTGGTTTATGGAGGATATGCACAATATTGTGAAGACCTATGTTATTCTTCATATCATGATGGTAAATGAGCGGTAAATGTTGTTGGAAGGCATCGGTAGTGTTTTCTGTGAAGGATCACACATCGTAGTAGCTGGCGACAATTCGGTAACATTTTTCCCAGGAGAAAGTATCAATGCAGGACAAATCCATCTGTAATCATTTCAGCAGCTTGTGCGCTGAATAAGTATCTACATAATAGCGAAGAATACACGAAGACACGGAGTTTAATAATAGATCATATGTGGAAAAAATATGGGAAAACATAGGAGAGCTAACCTTGCAAGTCACTAATGTCAGCGTCCAAATTTCTCTCTTGTTCTGTACCATTTGATGGGTTTGTGGCTTTTATTTTAAAACTCTCCTTTTCACTATGCTCACATGATTGCTTCAGTTCCCAAATTTCCTGGCGTCGCATTATGTTAAAAAGTCTACAGCGTAATTCTGATCACATCCTACCAGGACATTAGTGAAGAGGAAAATATTAGTGTGTCTTTTCAATGTTTCTTTCCGTCCTTGTTGTTCTTAGACAGCCACTTCCTGCAGACGTACTTTCTTTAAATCCCTCTGCTTTCGGTCAAGCCCTTCTTTAGCCTTTCTTCTAAAAAGGGGGGTTTCGGAGTATCCGTATCATCTGTACATTCATGGCATGTTTGTAAGCAACGAATGTTGCTTAATTCTTCTCAATTGCCCTTTTTGACGATTTTATCTCAAAAGTTTCCATGAACTTATTATGAGTCTGCAGTATCTCCCAGGCATGTAAAAAGTGAAATTCCGGACCTATGTCATCGTCAGTAGACACCATATCAATCTCGTTATATATGGCTGTCGCCTTCCGCAAAATATCGTCTGGAGAGGCGCCGGTCGGATTGTCTCTCTTTATGCAAGAGTAACAACCAGAAAATTTTACGCACAATTTGTTGATGAGAGTTGCTTGCTTACGGACAAGATTCAATAGATCGTTGAATGCGGATATTTGGGTGATACTTGTCATTGCATGCCATTGTTACGAAGCGAATGAATTGGTGTCATTTTTGCTCCGCGACTACATTGGGATCTTCGGACACTGTTACCCATGCTTTTGTTTTTGCAATATCCTCTGTTCTGGTAAAGTTAACACCACGGGTTGGTTTGCGGTTTTCAACTGTCGGTTCGTTTCTTGCAGGTGTGTGTTGTTATTCGGGCGTCAATAGAGTGGCACGTGCAATCAAGGTTGTCAGTGTAGTTTGGTTTACTCTGCTTTCTGGGAGGGTGTGTGGGTGATCAGGATAGATTGTACGCAGGTGGAGTTCTTTATGTCCGTAAATGTAAATGGCGATGCGTGGCTGTACGCCTGTTTCGGTATTTTGGAGGGAAACACATTTCTACGTAGCCAATAGAAGTCGGTGTCGTGGATAGTATTTTGGTATTTCCGACTAGAATCCATGGCCCAAACTATTGAAATCTAGACCAGAAAATTTCCATTTGCCAAAACATTTATGCCAAAATCTCATTGGTGGGGCGCTCAAAAATCTTCCATGGCCTAAAATTTTAGAAATTTGATGATTTGTTACAACGAGTGGACATGCTCTTAAAGGTTGATGTTATTGATTCAAATTTGGTAAAGGTGCACACACACATGGTTGTAAGGTTTTACTACATCATTTGACCGAAAGGTCCGTTATTTTACACGTGTGTTTACACGTGTGAAAACATTGTCAGAAAATAACTCGGGGTTATTTCAGAAAGAATAATTCGAAAAGGGTTATCCTGGTAAATACAGCAAAGTTGAGGGTCATTTTAGTAAATTCCTCTAAATTATATACAGTACTACATATTCGGTGAGAAAGTTCATCACACATTTTGGGTGGTTCCGGAGCCTGGGATGACTGACACTCAGTATCATCCAGCTTCATTCGAGACATTGTTAACTCAAAACGATGATCAGTAACCTTTTTCATACGTTAAAACTTCTTGCCATCCCTGTTTTGTCGTTCCATTTCTAAACTCTCGATTTTTCAAGTTCCGTTCAGCTGGTTTCATTTCTTCTGCTTTGATCTAGGTCTTTTACTTTTACAAGTGCTGATTTTAATTGTTCTTCCGCTTTTTTACTCTGTACAACGCTAACTAACATGAGGCCGCTTTAATACTATTTTGATTTTCAAAACGTTCAATTGCTTGGTTTACTATGTCTCCCGAATCGGATGTGGATTGTTTCTTTCCACTATTGAGTCCAACGACCCTTAGCTCAAATCGCTTACTAATTAAACGTTGCTGTCTTGCGTTTTTTTGAATTTTGTTCAGCAATCTTTCCCTCTCTCAAGTAAATATGAGGCGCGTTCGAATTTTTGTCGGAAGTCCGACAAAGAGTTTCTACGTGCGCTTGTATCATTTGCACGTGCTGCGCGTGTTGGCTTGAAACAGCGTCGCGTCTTGAATGTGGTGTGGGATTGGTGTAGTGCGCAATCAATTCAAAATAAATGAATACTGAAAAAATGATATTTTTTCCCTTTTCCAAACCGAGTTAGCACCTCAAAATAACAAGACTTCAAACAACAAATTACCGTGACTAGAAGAATTTGAGAGATGAGAGAGAGTTGAAGGAATTGATTGAATGGGCAAAGCAAGTGACAGAAGTGTTCGTGTAAGAACGAGGGACTGTAGTCGCCTGGCGGGATAGCAACGTCCGGCGGCGGCAAAGGTTAGTAATGAATTACAGTTGGCGGTGCCGTTCCCCGCCTTTGCCCGGTGTACGGAAGGACGGGGAGGAGGATCAAGCTGGGGAGATGGACTCGAGACTCGATTGCGTGGGGAGAAGATGGCACAAGTCGGTTTCAAGGAGAAAAGTAGGAAAGTAGAAAAGTGCGCGCGCGAAACGTGTCACAAGATGCCACTTTCAGCGTTTAGTTGTGGAGGGGGCGCGAACAATTCCATCGATCGTGTGATCATAAATATAAATAAAACGGTTCGCATTTCATTTCAACAAAAAAAGCGAAGAGAGAGAGAGATGCGGAAATTTCGGGTGCGAACCATCGCAAAAATCAATCACCCAACCAATTCCAACTTCCCAAACTGTATATAAAAAAACCAAAAACCTAATGAAAACAACAAATGTACAAAAATAATTCAAAATAGAGAAAAGTAGAAAAAAATAGAGAAAAAACACACAAAAACAATTTAAAAATCTTCTTCTTCAGCGTCTTCGTCGGAATAACCCTCTGAACCGTCGCCCATTCCCACCAACGTTTGCTCCTCCACCGTCCACACTCATGTTCGTACTTCCGCCATCAGGTCCACCCCCAGGCACAATTGAAAACTCCGACATCGCAGATCCCCCACCGTCCATTCCAGCCCGCGCCCCATTCCCTCCCATCATCATCGCCTCTTTGCTCATCCTCCCTCCCCCATTCATCTCCGCCCCACCACCTCCACTTCCATACTCCATCTGCTGAACCGCCTTTGACAATGCGTCCACATCTTCTCCTTCATTCTTCGGTCGTAACCAAGGGGCACTCCCTTTAAAAGAAGGCAACCCACTGTCTTTTTCATACGAGACCGTTACCATTGGCCCGACAGTTCCACCTTGATCCATATTCCCGCTTCCTTTCTTCCGACCTTTCCCGAGCAGTAGACCTTTCCTCAATCCCCCATCCATTCCACCGTCCACTCCGCCAGGTATACTCGATAGATCGGTCATACCCACAGTCGGCGGAAATCCACCGTCATTTCCTTCATCAACGTCCATACTCCCTGGATGAACCATTGACTTTGCTCTCGCCGCAATTGCTCGCCCAGACAGCGTTCCATTTCCACCGCCCGTTGTCGCATTCACTGACGAGTAGTCAACCACGTCCGCACTCATCTCAGTCACGTCTGTCGATATGCTCGCCTCGGACACGTTACTATCATCACCGCCTACGTTCGTAGCTCCTCCGCCACCAGAACCGTTACGACCACCCATTTTTTTCTTTTTCGGTCGCAATGAGCTTAGCTTCCGTTTGGGACCATTTTCCTTATTGAGTCTTGCCCAAGCAGATTGGTTGCTCTTGCCGTTGTTGTTTGTTGCAGGCGCCACTACTCCGTCTACACTGCCGTTCTTTGCAGCATTGCGACGTGATCTCGGCTCCATGGACAATTGCCTTGGAAGCTGAGCAATGATCCCATTCCATGACTTGCTTCGGGCTTCATAGCGACCAGCACCACCACTCGTCCGCTGAACAGGAACATTTCCATTCATAACACCTGCTCCCGATCCTGGCCGTCCATTACCAGGCCCGCTGCCAGTAGACCTATCATCTGTTCCATTGGCCCCGCCCATGACATCAACCATCATGACCCCGTTGCCAAAGTTCTCTACACCTCCACCTCGGTCTATTTCAACACCTGTGCCATCGCCAGACATTACAGTTTGCCCCTGTCCCATATTGCCTGCCGACGAAGTTGCACCAATGCCAGAATCAGTAACAGAATTAAGGTGATCATCAACCACACCCTCTCCTTCTACATGTACACTATCCGCTACACCACCGCCACCACCATTACCAGGTATTGAGATCATTTCATCTGTAGTCCCCAAGTAAGCAGCAGCATTATCAATTTCAGCCATACGCCGTACTTGATATCCGGGTTTCATCTCAGAAGCTTGCATCGATGTCGCCTTTGCGGCAGCCACGATTTCACTTGATACAGGTAAGTCGCCTGCGGCAGAATGTTCCAAACTTGGTCTCCGCCCCGGGATGATGATCCTGTGATTTCCTTTCGCTTGTGCTCCCCGCCCTCGTGCCCGCTTCTGTGGTTTGCTCTGCCCGTAAAAATCTTGCTCCTCCTTGTACTTGAAGTTATCTTGATTGTGTCGTTCTCTCGCCTCCCTCATTGCCAGCCGTGCTGACTCGTTATGTCTTTTCATAATCTCCACTACATCTTCGTCCTTATCCTTTTGTAATGCCTCCAGTGCTTTTTCATATATTTTAGTGCCTGTACACATAGGTGCCATCTTTGCCATTAGGGATGCAATCCGAATTCGTACATTGGGAACAGGGTCTGATGCTAATCGAAGCATGTCACCGGCGAATAGTTCCAAAAACCGTTTGTGACTAAATACTTTCATAGCTGCAGCACCACCATCCAAGAGTGCAAGCCTCATCCAGAAAGGACCGGTTGCTGCCGCTCTCCAGTACTTCTCAAGCGCGATCTTTCGATCTCGTATTGGTATTTTCCGTAGAGATCGTGCAGTTGCATTCATCGCCGCTTCACGCACTAGAGGTGTACCTTGTTTTGTGAGACGATACAAAAGTGGAAGCACGTTGTCCATCAATGCGTCTGGAGGAATAATATCTGCACACCGCCCTAGTTGTTCCGCGAGACTTTTCTGAATACGCCACTCACCTTCTGAAAGCATTGTCAAATCGGCAAACACAGGTGCTAACCGTCGCAATGACGCTGGGTCGCTGCCATCTTTCGTAAATGCTGTCAGCAAGTCATGAAAATGAGTCAACGCGTTCATGCGAACCATTGGGCTCTCATCCTGCAACAGA
>JAULBU010053894.1:0-12420 GCA_032358235.1 Odonthalia washingtoniensis | reverse complement strand
AACTAAAACCATTTCCAAGTGAAAACAATTTATCAACATAGAACAAATAAACGTGTCACCGTAATCTTATAAATTTCTTATGCGATCTCAGGAATGACCATATTTCTACAGTACTACAGAACTGCGTAACGAAAATTAATTCCTCTGCCGTATTTGGAAACATTTCAAATAAAGATCAAGAAGACTGTACGGTGCTCTATGCAAGATACTGACCCCTTTCAACGTATACGTATGCTTCGCATCGATTTCAGTCAAGAATTTTACGATAGGGGTCTTGCAGATTTCGTTCGAAAGAGTTCTAAAAATTCTGTCAATTTGTTCTGGGAACTGGTTCGGCCGGCCGCATTACAGAATAATTACGCAAAGCTTCCGAATTTAAAGTGCCCTTAAAAACACATTTTTTCAAATCGTCGGATCTAGAAATCGAGAATTCTGAAGAGTGCAAGGGATGTGATTCTTTTTTCAACATCCAATGTGCGACTAAGCAGCCAAATAGTGGAAGAATATCGGATTGAAAAGCAGAAAACCCCATTTTAAGAACCTCCGGGGTGAAATCCCAACCCTCCAAATTTCCAGAGATTTTGTTTTTTGTTTTGTCGCAACGGCTTCTTATTGGCTGAAATTCCTGTCAATCGATGCTGTACATCTTGTACAGCACTGAGAATGAGAAAGAATAGAAATATTCATTTATTAACAAAGTTACTCCCATTTCACGTTTTAACTAGATTCCAAGCTTCAAAGTTAAATTTCTACTTGCAATAGATTCAATTCCTTTTTCTAGATCACAGAGTACAAAACAAAATTGAAATATATCTTTCAAGACAAAAGTTATGCACATTTTACGACGTGAGAATTTACAAGTCTCTCGCATTCCCATATCCTATTGTCTACTTTCTTGTAGTCGCATTGTACTAATATGATACTGTGTATTTGCAAACCCTCGATATTTTTGCGGTCACATTTCGGTCTAACAAATAAATCTGCACATACAACTGTTTGCATACAACACTGTTGCTCCTTCTTCAAAGCAGGCAAACCACATTCACTATCCCACTTTTATACATGTCGAGATATAAAACGAAGTAGAGTTGTTGTTATTGTAGCCTGAAAGTTCACCAACAACAAAAGTCGTTCAAAAATAATACCACGAGTTCCTCCAATTTCCAGTAGGAGATCAAGGTAAAAATACAGCACGTTAATTTAAGTAGAATGTTTCGCTGATTTCGGTTCCTCAGTTGTTACTTCCACTTCCTCAGATTCATCTCCATCAATTTCTTCATCCATTATACCACGTGTTTCTCTTTGAACAGAACTGTTTATCAGTCTTCGTCATTGTGTGGTTTCAGCAGTTCTACTCCATCCAATGGTGGTTTCGACCATTAGTCCCAACCACTTTGCTTTTCGCCTCCAATTGATATGATTTGGCTTATCCCTACATGATTCCAAAGCGTCACAACCTACAACCCCCAAAATGTATGCAACCTCCTTTCTTGGACCTTTCATGTCCTTCACAACTACCACCTACCATGTCTAGACAGTCATGAAATCACCTGTAAAAATGGCGTGTGCCTTCAAACCCACTTTCCAGAACAAAAATCCGCTTTCCATATCTACACAACCGTGTGTCACCTGTACAAATGGTTTATATTGACTGACTCAGTTCAACGAATGGCATTGGGTACACGCAATGACTAGATTCAGTTCTGGGCTGCGGCGATTTTCATTTTTAAATCTCTGGAAAGTTTTCTCCAATTTTGGGTTGGGTTTTCTGGTAGGATGGTCTTAAAAAACAGCATCAACCATCAGAAAGTTCTACTCGTCGTCTTTTATCTTATTCTATAGGATCCTCACATTGCCTAAATCCTAATTGCCTGGAAAGCACCTTCGAAATTGTATGAACACACTAAACGTTGTAAAAGAAGTTATTCGAAGAAAGAGCAGAAGTATTGAATAAATCTTCTAAACATTTTCATTCGATTATGTCAGGTAGCTATAGTGATTCTTCAAAAAATGGATCTCGGCGTTTTGAAAACAAAAGTGATGCTGAAAAGGTTAAAAACAGGAACAACGAGCTGACCCAAAATCTCAAAAGAATCAAAAGAAAAAGGATTTTATATGGAATACAGTAAGCGTTGCTTTGCAAGCAGAGCAGATTAAGGGTCAGACGCACTCGATGTCTCTCAATAAATTATTGAATTTCTTACAACCGACGACAAGTTCATCCAAATTAGATCTACTGAAGAATCCCCGAATTTAACGGAAGTAGATGGAGTGCCTCTTATAATCACAGTAAAAGGCTAAATTTCTCTTACTCTGGTGTCTTGGAAAAGTTGAGTTATATTTCGTAGACTTTGATGATTTATTTTTAAAAGTACTGACAAAATTAATCAAAAATATCTTTTAGCCCCGAGAATTCATTTTTGGTGAACAATTCTTACAATAAATAGGACAAGACGCATCTTTTTCCCTATTAAGCGTCCTTGCAAATCTCGAAGACGATGTCGATATGTCAAAAAGCGTTCCCATCATAATGACTCTACAGTAGCAATTGTAAGAATGAGAGCAAGGCTAATGTATTCTTATCTACAAGATACAAAATATATACAATATATCACAATGTTTACAACAAATCTACTACTGAACCCATTTGAAGATGAAAAGTTAATTCAACATACCTCAAACTCACGTTTTGGTGATCCTCAGCCTCAAGCATGGGATGAAATTGAATATCAAGATATAAACGTTGTGCGGTGAGATCAATTTGAATTGACGGATTTAAGTAAAGATATGCTGATTAGAGCATATTCCAATCTACCGTCAAAAAAGCACAATGAGATTCAAAATTTGGTAGAAACATTTTGCGGCATTTTCAGTACTCTGGTGAAGATCCACCGGAAGATGTCCCTCAATTTGTGATAGAGCTCAGAAAAAAACGACTGGTTATAGTAAAGTGAAGAACATATGCTCATGCACAGCTCTCCTTTCTGAAATTTCATATAAAAAAGTTCGGGTAAATAGGTTTATTGTACCGAAATCCAACTTGAGCTTGTTTACCAATTCTTCCCAAGTCCTCTTATGTCTCACGATTCAACGTAGTTAGTTTTGGTACAACGCACACTACTGAAAAGAATTCTTTGTCTTTCATTCTACAGCTAATTATGAAAGAATGATTAACGTAAGTGTCAGTTTAAGGTAAACTGACGACTTCTCCGTTACAATCTGGAAATTTTTACTCTGGGCTACAATACCATAACTGCACAAATTTATGGCACGGATTGCATAGAATCTCACATTCAATATATTCACATTACAATGTATACAGTTTGTGACGCAATGCTGCCGTAATTCCTTTTTCTAAATGCGTTATATCAATAAACACTGCTGAAAAGAACAAGGAGTTTTCTTTTCACGGGTACCTCTCTTTCAAAAAGTACGAAAACACTTTACCACGACAATAACAACAAAATTGTCACAGCTTGGGCTTTTGCATCCCTTTTCGTACCAAAACTATTATCACCCTCTGTATTTAGATTTACAGTGGGCTTCTGTAAATGCTTTAATAAAAAAACAGTTTGGCCAATGCTAAATTCCGATGCCGAATTAGCATGTGTAACTGTCTCCTGTTTTTTACAAAATTCGATTTCGTCTATTCATATAGGCAAACGCCATTGGATGAATCGTCTCAAGAATGTCAACGTTTTTACACACCTATGGAAGTGTTTGACCGAAACATGTATTACATAGATGTACTAATCCTGTTATTTTTTCAATCAACAATGGAGCAGATGTTTAGCTCACAAAATGTAAGAATATGGCTAGATGATATCCTGGCACATGCAAAGACAGTACCTGAATTGTTACAAACTCTGGATACAATGTTTAATATTTGTTCTCGTGTTCACCTTAACAGATCGTGCAACACAGAACAGGAAATTATGCATCACAAAACGTTTGAACAACAGCGGTGGTTGACCTCAGCCATATTTAATAAATTTGGTATGTAGAGATTCTAAATTGTATGACTTCCTTGAATACAAAGTTTCAGATTAATGAAAGCTGCGGTCTCTTCGTGGGGTTCGATACAGACTGAAATAAGTGTGATGAAATGTAGCTCTTATTTGGAAAGAAAGGGTCACTGGTCACAGGATTTTCCTGTAACAGAAAAACTTGTAAAACGTATTATTGTGAGAGCCAATATGATAACAAAATGTGTTTACCATGTATATGATGAAATGCATGATCATCGGTTACGAAAAGCATGTGAAATGCGTGACTGAAGTACTGGATAACAGTCATATTGATACTATGATATACGTCCGTGTCCGAAATGTACTGCTTTGTAGACACCGTATCTGTATTATATTTACAAGAGACAAGGAAAGGCATTACTTATATAACGATGTGACTGGTCAGTGAAATTTGTAGTATTCTTACTAACTATATAGAAAATTTACGATATGTGGTGTATGAGTAGCTGTGAGAACATTTCACAGCCATAAATACGAATCAAACAGGAACAGCCTGTGCGTGAATATGAACGATATTACAGAGTGGAAAAGAAAGGAACTAATGAAGCAAGAGCGGTGGTAATTTTCATGACTGCTGTTTGTTCTTTGACGTGAAAAAGAGAAATAATATCTACGCGCTATTAGTCATACATCACAGTTCGAAAGGGTGTTGTGCGACAGCAGGGTACCGGAATCTGCTTTTACCAAAAAAAATTAACTACTGAAATAATTAGATCAAGAACGGAAAAGGGAGTGAAAGTGACATGGTTTTCCTGAAACGAGTGAAATTGCTACAGAACGTGTACAACTGCTAAATATTGTCCAATCATCAGGTATGGCATCATCAATTTTTGAATTACAAAAAATTCCAAAGACGAAACGTATATAAAATTATGGAAAGATAAACTCTGTCTTGTTCTGTCTTTGAAAATGGTAGGGAGCAACAAAATTGATTTTCTACGTTAAATCAAGGTCCAGTGTTGGCGAGGGCTGCATCCAAAATGTGGTCAAATAAATATCGACAGAATTGACGAATACTGACAAAAAATAATTTCAAACGAAAACCTTGAACCATATCTTACGAAAAATGACGGAAAGGAACCTTACTGCGTCCCTTACGATAATTGTACAATTGACATTGATGAATTTACGAATCAAGAAAAGCATTGGAAAAACACATTTTCAACATCCGCCCATCGGCTTTTCGAGGGGAAAAGGATTACGAGATTCTGCTTTGTCCACCTTTTCCCGGTGGAAAACTGGAAGAGAGTTACCGCGGAAATGCCGGAAAGCGCTTGTTAAGGCTACCGACAGCTGCACTTCAAATATTCTAAACGTCTTTTTATCGCCAAGGGGGAACGGGTTATTATTAAAGGGAAAATGTAGCAACAACATAATTATTGATGGTATTATTCGAGTTCTTGGAAAATCGAAGAAGCTCAGTGTCTAAAGGCGAGTTCTCAGGTCTTGTTTATTTGTGCACCTCCCAGGCACAGATTTGCAGCCTCTTTTTCAACGCAACGAATAAAGTGAAGTTTATATGGACATGGATGAAGAAAGTATCGAAAACAGTTCCGTTTTTGTTGCAGATGACAATAGTTGCAATATACAGGATATGGTTTGTACTGTTTGTATGAGCAGTGCAGAAGAATTTGCAAATGGCGCATTGGTGGCTTCAAACACTTCCACAAGCGCGGATAAAAATTTGTGTGCATCACTAAGGAGTGGAGCTTTTTGTGTTGCACGGAAATTTTCCCGAGAAGATTAGTTGGATCTGATTGGGAGTGGTCATATTGTGATCGAAACCTATGGAAAGCGTTGTTTTAGTGAAATGGAAATTTAACATGCCGTAAAATTCATTCTACGGTCAGACAATGTACAAAATATGTCCTGGAGTACTAAGAGAGTGAAGTGCGATGGTCAACTTCGCAAAATTTCTGTAGTGTTGAGAAATATGTATGATGAGAGTAGGTGGCGGAAGTACGGACTGGAGGCTACAGAGAATACAGAGTTGAGAAAGTTGGGAAGAAAAGTATTTATTTCATTCGTAAAATCAATATCGAAAGGTGACATGAAGCGAAAAACATTTATGGACTCCATTTTTAATGGTCTCGTCTATGAACACGTGGCAAATATGAAGGGGCTGGTAGATTAGGATGTAACAGGTGGATATATTGAATAATAAAGAATAAACAAAAGCAATGAATAGAATAAAAGAATTCACATAGTATTAAAAATATAATTACGTAACGCATATATCCCACAGTGATAGAGACGTATTGCATGACTTTCAGTTTGCTCTACTAGAGAACTTGGAGTCTTAAAAATTTAATCTAGTTGTAGGGAATTCTTGGTAGTGTTTGATGCAATTGATGGAGTTGGAGACATTATTGATGATATTTCAGAAAAGGGTAGAGTAGTTAACGCTGACTATAAAAACAAAATAAAACTTTACATGGATCATCTGCAGAGGTCGTACGCCCAGTAGAATAGAATAGTTGATATCATGAGTGAGGCGAAGTATGAAGATGCAGGGACGGAGTATGTTTTTATATGTACTATAATATGAAGCTTGAACCAATAGATCACCGCGAATCTTCATCACAGTTATTTGGAAAAAGGGTAATTTCATGGCACCGTACAGCTGCGTTACATCGTGGAACATTCGGGTAAAACAATGAAAAGATCAGGAAGGAGAAGGAACGTAGGAAAAGGAGTAATCGGAAGAGGATGAGGGAAATTATTAGATCCGTTATGTACACCTAGAAAAGAAGCTGTAAGTGGAATACACACAAAAGATAGTCTTGATGTCTTATTCGAAGATCAAGTTGTCTACAACGATACTACCAAAGATTATATTGAGACTGTCATTGTACTGGAGGCTAACCTGTACAGGATACGGAAACATCTCCCGAGATGAATGCTAATATTCATCGTTACGTACTATTCCATGTGTTACAAAAATGATGTGTTTTCTGCGATTAGCGTCCAAATATGCGAGAGACAACGATTTTAACTGGAAGGAATCATCCATCTCACATCCCTAGATGGGAACACCTGGTGGATGCGCACTTCGCAATTTCAAGGCGACACTTGCTACGTTTTCTTGATGAAAAATGGATGTTATTGCTCTCAAAGATGTTGTGTAGGCGTTTAAGTATGATGAAGGGCTACAAAATATAGCTGTGGAGTTTATTGTGATTTATTGAAAAAGTAAAAATGTAGGGCAGTGGGAGAAGGTGAGTAAAACGATGTTAGCACCCTTACGAACTATGTATGAAATGGTATTGTGCAGAAAAAGCTGCGGGATGTATGATGTACAATGTTATCAGTATTTGGGGGTACACCGGTCGTATGTGTCAGTTTGACATTTTAAGAGCAGTAGAAGTAGAATCGGAAAACGCAATCATTATAAACCACAATGTTCCCACAAGCGAAGTTGTAGATGATGATACCTGCGAAATGGGAAACGACATAAACGATGTCATCAATGCAGATAACATTGACGAAAACGGCAGGACACAGATTATTGAGATGTTAATGGAACAGATATTGGTCCTGTCAACAGTATGAAGGAGTTCAAAACCATAAGAGGAATTCTGGACAGATTACTTTTGGGTAACTGCAGTAACATATTATTAGGGAAGGAGTTAAGAGTATGAATAGTATACATGAGTGACATACACTCATAGAAGAGGAGTAGTTTTACTGACAGCATGAGAGCTGCTTCAGATGCAGCAGATGAACTTGAACTTCTTGCGAATGACATGGGAGAAGAAGACGACACAAAATGTGTTGGGGATGATTCATTACATGAAAGATATCCGTATGTAGCTGAATTTATATCCAGAATTGAGGAAATAGAAGTAGACGATGAGGAGACAGACGACGAGCCACGTGTTGCGCAGAAGGGTGAAAACGATATCATAGCATTGGTGGGAGCTCAACCAGATGAGAGCGTGTGGGTCAATGCAGTTAATTTCACATGCTGTAATTTTTTGCGGATATATAGGACAAAAAGAAGGAAAGACAGACATGTATTGAGATGCAAAGCAGTCAAGTATGATAAAACCACATTGATTCGCGCTATTCGTATGGCTTGCGATTTAATTTACAAAAGAAGGTGATGTACTAATATACGCACTTGCCATACAAAACCCATTGATTATAGATTTTTCTTTTGTAATTCATTTGCTGCAAGCTGAATATCAGCAAGGATGGGCATGTAAACTGAAGAGAGGTGAAACTATGGGCGCGAATATTGTTGGATTTTACGAAAGGGATATAAAGTTGTGATTCGACAGTGGAACTGCGCATTCTGTCTAACACTAATTCTTCAAAATCCCACACTAATTAATTACTATTATTTGCTCTACTAATACAGTTCTAAAACCACAGTAATTACCCACAACTATTGCTCTCCCATATCTGCTGGAAACTAATGGAACCTTTTGCCTATCAAGAATTTCTGTCTGTGATTTATGAATTGTCGTTCTAATTCTCTATAAAGTCGCTAATAGCACCTTTCCCTTTTTCCCCCTTTCATTTCTCTTCACTGTCTTTACTTCAATTATTTAACACACTTCTTTTAGTTATCAACTACCAGGTGTAGACACCCGGTCAAAGAAGTCAACAACTCCGTATTGATACGGAGCCCCTAGCCGCGCCTTTTTGCTTCTTTCTGTGTTGAACCCGGAAATTTTCCTCTTTCTGTCCATCTTTCTCTTCGGGCTTTTACTCGAACTGCCCATCCTCGGTCTCACTCTTCTTTTCTGCAAACCTCGATAATCGCATACGTAACTACTTACACTATGATCGAACTACTCTCTCGCACACAGACACTGCCTTTTTCTTTAAACCTCGATAACCGCATACGTAACCACTTACACTACAATCAACCAACTTCTTTACATACACATGGCGTATCACCGCTTCCAGTTGTTGATTGTACAACAACTAGTGTACGCTAAGTTCCGATATACCTATACTACTCGAAAATCCGGATTCTAGTTAGATATCCGAACAACAGAAAAACACACACACTCAAAACTCCCAAACCAGAAAAAAAGAAGAGAAAGTTTTTCCCCGACCCGTTTTGATCACCAAAACTCTACATCAATAAAAAGAAAAAAAAGAAACTAACTAATAAACAGACTAACGCATATCTCTTACTTCTTTTTCTATCCATCCCATCACCAACAAAAACACTTCCAAACAACTGCCAAATAACAACAATTTACTGCCAATATTTAGCGACCACCCTAACCCTCCAACAACAACGTCTGACTCAAACGTCCCACGGACGGGAATACCAAATTCCCCATGCATTCCAATACCAGCTGGTGCATCATCATCACAAACAACGCCTGTGCGCACACCGACATTTATCGATTAACTCATCACTAAATACGAAAGATGTTTGCGACGATCTGATACGATTCGCACGACCTCTGATTTGTGTAAAAAATTAATTCTGGCATTAAACATTTCTTGTTGGATTACCCGATTACAGAAAAAACTACCGTCTCCATTCCGACTAGTCGAACCAGACTGTTGCCAATGTTTTATTGAATATCTACCCCAAGGTAATGAATTCTCCAGTCTGGAATATTACAAAATTCCGCTTGCTCCGATTGGTCTCTTACGTGATGTGGCAGAACTATATACATCACCTGGTCCTTCCTTACCAATAATACCAGTACTGGATCTAATTCAACGTGACTTAGACAACTATGGCCTGATGCTACGCCTATGGTTGGCCTGAATTACAAGTAGGTCATCCAGCATACTGCATACAATTATCCTGACGTATAACTCCTGGCGTGAGACCGTCTATACAATACAAAAAGATCAACCCAACTCGTCATCTACACCACCGACACCTAATGATCCTAGGTCTCCTTCAACCCCATCCACTACTCGAACCATTCCGAGAGGCATACTCACAACACCAACCCGAGCTTCGTCTGATTTGCCTATTTCTCCGCCGCTCGCTGAAACACCCGGAGAAATGGATCATCCACCAAGCGACACCTTCTATCCTATAGGATTACGAGGTAATCAACCACCAATGCCCCAACAGCCTCTTATAACCGAATCCGAAGTTGATAACGACCCTCAATCCGATGAACCTAAACCTGCTAATCTCCAAAAATTGAACGCTGGACAGATTGTATCATCTATCAGCTCTCATATTAAATACAGCCTCTTCGGTGTCACCAGAGATGAAAGCATCAGCAACAGCGTAAGAGATTATACAACATTTGCAAAGTTACTTGACCTGACAATGATTCAAAAGTCCTCCTTTTCACCAATATACTAACGGATCCGACCAGATAATTCTTCGCGAGCAAGATTCAAGACCATATGGATTTCTCGACAATAACTCGTAATGAAAGCCGAATAGGACTAGATCGACTGCCAGAAAGAGTAACAGGCCCGTCTAGAAAATCTATCCTTCTCATCCTTTATGACCAAACATAACATAACCGAATACGAATCTGGCCTCACAAATCTCTGTATACATATCGACAAACTGCATCATCAATGCATTCCTATGTATAGAAACGATACGCACAAGCTTAAACTTTTGAGTACCACCGTTGCATCCCTTGACTGTGCTAGGAATTCCAGAACGAACGAGATCTCTGGATAAATGGCCTACGACTCCTTCAAAACATCGTTGGTTCATGCCATAACTTTGGAAAAAACGACTAAGCACTAAGACCGTTTCAAAGATACAACCTCAACTTTGACCTTATACGGTCAATATGGTCAGCGCCCACAATCCCGTCATGGCTCATCTTTTCGCAACAACATGATATATAGAAACAAGCAACCAACGCAGAATGGAATAGATAACCATTACCGCACACAAAAAAACTCACCGATTCAGAGGTCAACCTCACCGTCAACAAAACAACGGTTCACATTGCTACAAATGTGATGCCTTGAATTGGATTCCTCAGCACCGTTGCTCACAGGGTGCAGTGAAGCACAACATTCAAAACAGGTTCAAAAATGGGGAAATATCAGTCTTCATACTTTTGGACATCATAAATGGCTGTGAACTTGACTCCATAGATTTATCAAAGGAGGACGAGGCTCAAATAGAAGACGCCCAAGTTTCAGACAAGGAATCTGACAATTTCAACACTCAAATAATTACTGTAGCCAAAATTAAGGGCTCTGTAGACGAGGCCCAGACAAATGAAGATATTGACAAAAATGTCATTTCAACACACATCAACTACTTCCTATTCTCTTCTACTAACAATAACACACAGATCTCCCACGCCAGCCCAACCAATATTTGTATAGTTTCAGAACCAAAAATCAATATCAATTATCATGATATCATTTACTGCAACAACGTGGAAATCAATGACGACCATAAAACTAAAGCCGATTTCGTTCCGGCCTTTTGTGTGGACTCAGGTGTACCTCGTAGCGTGATTGGAAAGACTTCGCTATCAAGAATCAACGACCATTTCCGTACCACCAACAAGAAATTGACGAAATAGAAATTTTCTTTCTGATTTGGTGATAAGATTAACGCAACTCTTGGTACTATATGCTTCATGCTTATAACGCCATCACACGATAACTACATCGAAGTAGACCTGTACTTAGTCTATGTTAACGTACCACCACTTATCAGTCTGAACATCCTCGATAGAAATCGACCTATTATCGATAATGTCAACAATAAACTGGCACGGAGAAAACAGTTCATGCGAAATGGTACGTTCTATTACGTTGAGGAATGATTACTTCCATTATACAGAAGTACATCTTCACACCTCTAAACATTAATGCAATCAACAAATAAATCTCAAATCAACTCCACCGCCGCAGAACTTAAAAGACTCCACCGCCAATTGTTTCACCCGACCTCTACCCGTTCATTCAACTTGCTAAAACTGACCCACGCCAATAATGCAGACTTAGAAACTCTGCGTTTCCTACAGGATATATCACCTCGCTGCAACCCTTTTGAAAGAGTTACTCAAGCCCCGCTTCTTTTTAGGGCATCTTTTGGAAGCGATTCGGATAGGTTCAATGAAAGGATTTTCATTGATGTGTTCAATAAAATTCTAAATAAAACGAAGTATACTATAATACACGTCATTGACGAGGGTACACGCTTTAATGCGGCGGTCAAGCTGAAAAATATGGAAACAAAAACAATATTATTATTATTACTATTACTATTACTAGTATTATTATTATTATTATTATTATTATTATTATTATTATTATTATTATATGTATTATCATTATATTTATTAATATTGTTATATTTATTACTATTTTATTTATTATTATGATTATTATTAGTATTATTATTATTATTATTATTATTATTATTATTATTATTATTATTATTATTATTATTATTATTATTATTATT
>JAULBU010053883.1:0-12423 GCA_032358235.1 Odonthalia washingtoniensis | reverse complement strand
ATAACAATATATATATATATATATATATATATATGGTTTTCGGGAACATGATAGGTTTTCCATGAGAGCGAAGAGAACGCAAATGGATCAATACTGAAACGAATATCTCAAGCATCAGTGACCATGGCAACGTTTCCGTTGATGATTTCCAAAATACATCAAAAATATTAATCAAAGTTATAGCACCCAGTATTAAGACAAAAGAAAATCCCATAAATCCTCAAAATTATTATGCATATAAATTTGTTTCCACCCCCTTTGTAAACCCATGGTTCATCCTACTCAGAACTGTGGCAATTGCATCAATATTTATACAATTAACATTCAAATATCTCCAGTTCACCATTTCTCCATGTTCTTCGGCATCGACACAGACAAAAACATGAGTAAGATCATGCAGAACGATTTCCCATTCTTTAACATTTCTTTGTTTATCTACCTTTAATTTTACTTCTAATAAACTTCCTTGTTTCATGTGTAACATTACTTCTTTCGCTTTTTCTTCACTATCCAGAATCCAAATTACTTTTAGAAACCAAATAGGCACCTGTTCCTGTTTTTGTAATACAAAAAGCGCACGAAAAATTTCTCTTGTAGAAATTGGTTTTACAAATCCCAAAAAATCAATCAGCTTATTGTACAAAAATATTAGAGATACAGATAGTGTCTCCCTAAAACAGCGATATACTACCAATCGTGCGCATTTAAACCTTCCATTTACAATAAACCCCCAAAAACGTTCCCTATTATTGAATACCTCGTCTCAGGCGTCTTCCTGGTCCTCTCTAATGGCTTGGGGCAACAAACGGTCCGAGTTTCTAGCCACAGCTAGTGCCATTGATAGCCTTCCACATTTTTCAAGTATATTATCGATCATTGTTTTGTAACGAGAAGAGACGTAAAGTTATTTGAAACCAGAACGGGTGAGTGACATATTTCGCGTTACTGAATCACAAGGTTCGCTTACCTCAAAATGTATACAATCAGCAATATAGCGCTGGTATTAAAACCTTGTGGTGAAACACATCGCATTGCCGTTGTGACATTCCGTCAATTTCTGAAGCACGGCAGACAGTCTGACCTAGAACTTCTATAGCCACTTCCTCTGCACCTTGGAGTTTCAAAGTAATTGGCTATAGAACTGATGAAATTGTTTGACATCAACATGTATGTGTTACTAAACTTCGATGCAGGTATTACTGTGTCAAAAAAATGGGACCATGAACAATGTTGAGAAAATTTAATAAACTGGCGGTTTTTGCCAATTAAAATTGGACTATTCTAACTTCAAAGGGAGTATATTACTCAAGCTGAGGAAGTAGAAGAAGTGAAAAAGCAAGAATTTATCGTATCTGATTCTTGTTTTGGGGCATATGTAAAATTATTGATGTGTAACTAGTTTGTATGCCGTGGAGAAAACTAGTGGAGACAAGTGGGAACAGATTACATGCGAGGTGATGGTCAAGGTGGCAGAAATGATCAGAGGGTACAGATAGAACAATAAAAGGGACGAGGAAGGAAGTAGTTTATATTGTTGTAGAAGCTGAGGGGCTCATAGCCGGTCTGTACATTAAAAGCGGACAGGAAGGATGAGTAATAGTAGTAATTAATGGACGATGCTATACGACAACCATCGGAAGTTGGTATATAGATCGTCGAAAGGTAAGTGTAGAAGGTCGTGTTTCATTCTGAGTATCAGTCTCGGAAACCCATTTTCTATATTTTGGGACAACAACAACAATATCTTCACGGACTGCAGCTGTGAGACCCTGAAATGAATGTTTTTATTCTGCACGGTATGGTTTAATCTGCACATTTCCCACAGCAGACATCTATTCTCGTTACAACAGTCATCAGACCTGTAATATGATCCACGAGCCACGACACTGGAGCACAGCGATATTTGGCAGTATGGAACATACTCTATCTCCTTCGTATCCACGGGCAGTTCCAAGGACTGACTGGTCGTGGGAAACACGGTAGTGAAAGAAGTCCGTGGGGACCGGGAACACATTAATGAAATAAGTTTTTACTTTCCAACTCTATATAATCCTACTAATTTCGAATGGACATGTAATGGAAATATTGAGTTTTGAATTTTCATGTAAATGCCAATGGCCCTTTTAGATCTTGAATGTAGGCCTTCATTACGTACAAATTTTGCATTGTTGGAAGCTTTCTAGTGTTTCCGTTCATTTTTCTCTATATTTGGAGGACATACACACACTGATGTTACAAATTTTCAATAAAATATCTTAAAATATTTTGACAGTAATGCCCAAAATCGTAACTCTTATAATATTTTACGATTAATTTTCTCACCTGCATGGAACTACATACACTGCATGCCTGCCCTTCATTAAATTTCAAAGTTTTTAGCAATATGAATGTACTACAAAAATTCTATGACGTTTCAATGCCCGGACTGCGACTGCCTCAATGCGGGAGTTCATATCGGTCAAAATTATGAATGGTTCTCTGGACTATACGTACACATTAACGCCTTGAATGTGGGCAAAAATTACACGAAACAAAGACGTTTCACATCTTCAAATAACCATAACGGTAATTTGAACATGTGAAAGGGTTTTTATAAATTACCTAAGGACGTGTTGACAACTTGAAGAGGTACCGTACATTGTGTTATGAAAACCCTTCCACCTCTTCAAATTATCATAGCGGTAATTTGAACAGGTAAAAGGGTTTTTATAAATTACCCAACGACGTATTGACAACTTGAACATGTACTGTACATCTTCAAGTTGTCACCACGTCGTTCGGTACTTATAATCATATCCTTTTAAAGTCTCTTCCATTTATCATTGATTCCAATTGCCTAACGGGCATGTAACGGACACGTTCAGATCAATAATCTCACACGTAAATGTGAATCTTTCAGCTTTTCAATGTAGGAGTTCATTACGTACACAAATTGAATTTTTGGTGACTTTCCTGCATTCATCTCTGATTTTTTGTATTGCTGGCGGCCATACATGCACTGCTTTCATCACTTCCTTGATGGAATTTAATAAACATATTTTTTAGCAATGCCTAAAATCACGGCCAACATAAGTTTTTATAATTAATTGTCGCCACTGCACTTAACTACAACACTGAATGCCCGTCCTTCATAAAATTACCAATTTTTGGGCAATATGAATGCCCCGGGAAAAACCTTCGATGTTTGAATGTCCAACCTTCTATTGGCTCAATTAGGATGTTCATATCAGTAAAATAACTGAATGGTTCTAGGGCACCTCCATAAAACTTCGCCGCTTGAAAGTAGGCATTCATTCCCGGAAACACGGACGATCACCAAATTATTGGAGTGGTATCATTTATTGCTATGAAAATCAACAAATGTGGTTCATGCCAAATTCTACACTATCTCTCTTATGTCCTACTAATTTTTCCAGTTAGAAAACACTTTACGCATCCGAGAAGTCAGATTTTATTCACCGATGTCAAGAACGTATTCAAATTCGTTATGCGTGTAATGTTTATGTATGAACTGATCGGGGAAGCTTTTGAGCGACTTAGGTTATTCATCCCAAAACATCAAGATAATATAATAGCAATGATTTAAAATTGGTATTAATATTTTTAAAACAGGGCGGTATTATTATTGATGATGATATATCACTTTCTTCACCAATATTCTCAAGAGGGTCTTCATCGATCACAACATTTCATAATCAAATTACGCAACTAGAAGATTCAAAAGGTTAACACAGCACATGTTACACTGGTGCTTCAGATCACACTACGTCTGACTTCAGAAGAAGATAAACAGCTTGTTACTTGTAAACGTCGGTGTACATCACCAGTTCCTTCTTGTCGTTCACATCCCCGTACAAGATTTTCCTCCCATCAATATTTTCCTTCATCACCATCACAACCACCACCTCCTCCATGTAATCTTATGAAGACGAACAAATTGTAAAACATAATTGGATGTTTATAATGATGTTGTTGTTGGGAAAGACCGATTTCCTGTACTGTTAATGACTTTTTGTGCACTTAACAATTATTTCATACCGTGATATGAAATAATTGTTTTTAATGAAAAATAAAAATAATGCTAATGATATTATTATTGCAAATGATTTTAAAAGCATCTCGAGTCGGGGCACATTTTGATTAATTTGGATTAAAACAAATCGAAACGTCAAAATATGGACAACATTAATGAGGGTACAAATAATACAGAAGAACAGTTCCGGGTAGTGCTCGGAACGTACCATGTTTCTGGAACCAAAATGTGCTTTGACTTGTGCTTTGCCAACTTTTACCAATTTAGTTTTACCAAAAAAGGGATCTATGGGCCAATGACATGGACGGATACTTTAAAAAGAAGTCCGTTGAGGCATATACAATGAAAACCACGCATTTCAATTGAGCCAATACTGTATCAAACGTACACCCATTTATCACTCACACCTCATGACACTGCTTCAACAGGTACTGCGTTATTATAGGTCCCCCTATATGTACATGGACTGTACTGTTTATCATCTAATTTAATATCAATAAATCCCGCTCCTTTAATGTTGCACCAATATTTCAGGCACGTTTCGTATTATTTTACGATAATCGAAACTTGCTACGACTCGAGATGCTCTAATAAAGCATTTATCGAATTATTGAAGATGATATAATGATTGAAGATGTGCCGTTTAAACATATTTAATTTAATGATAATTGTTCTGAACTACAAGCTTTATCAGTTTTACTAAGAATTTCAATACATTATGACTATCAAACTCATGATGATAGCATGTTATGCCAGTGTATAACAATTCTATATATAGTTGATACACGTAGAGCTATTAATGAAATTCAATTCTCTGGTGATTCAGGTATTGAAAATAAAAGTAATGACAATGATTTAAAAAATAGTATTTATATTTTAAAAAATAACGTGATTATACCTGTCGATAAAGCCGTCAGCAGGGGGTACTAAAATCGCTTCACTGGTATCTTCAATATAGCTTCCTTTATTAAATGATAACAATTTCCTGTTTGGGTATTAAACTTCAATTGAATCTATGGATTTCTTGCAAGTTTTCTGCATTAATATTTGATAATGTCTGGTTCTTTTTTAATTATCTTCCCTACTAATCGAGCCAAGTATGTATACTAATGATTAAAGATCAAGCTTATCGGAGTAAAATATGTAATAGAAATCTACAATTAGCAGGAAGCTATTGTGTAAGAATTAGAATTAAATAACGAGATAAGATTGAGATAATGACATGTGGGCTATACACGTTTGTAATAACAAAATTTCGTAAGTACAGTACTGTTACAATAAATAATCAAAATCAGAATATTCCTACAGTAGGAGTAAATAACGGTGCTAGTAGAAGAAGCGACAACGAATGATTATGACAAAAGAGCGAGAAAGATTATCAAAACAAGTCTGTCTCTGTTGATTCAAAGAGGCGCGAAAATATCACCGATTCCGGGTGGGGATCAGATGAGCTGGGAACGGAACGGATAAAACACCTGATTGATGGTCTGATAGCTCTAAGGTGAATAAAGAGAGAAAACATTGGATTTGTGATAATAAAGGGACATCGGGGCAGAACGATCGTGAATTTCAAAATGTAAACCATCGGTGCTGATAATAAGGATCTACTTAAGCAGAATTAGTGGTGGAAGATGAAGAAAAAGTTAACGTTAACAGGTGTATTGGATAGTTAACGACAGAAACAATAGAAAAGCAATTATCGCAACGAAATAAAGGGAAGTAAACATTTGTGAACGTACCCTCTCTCTGGCTCAGTGATCATTAGGTCAGAGCGTGGCTACTTACTGAATCACTGCTCTATTACCTAGCCACAAAATTGTTGGTTGCAGGTGGGGACCAAATACGCAGCATTGCTTGTTTTGAATAGGTCAGTTCAGCTGGAATCGATCAGGTCGACTAAAGTTGGGAAGGCCTGAGCAGTTCAATCTACTAAGAAACTTCGCCTTACAAGAAATAAGGGCAACAGGAATATCAGAAATAAAGGAGTAAAAATTTGTGAACGTGAGTTTAGTATACAAGTGTGACCATATACGGGTTTTCATAACCGCTTTACAGGTACCGGGCAACAGTACAGTACTGTACAAGTTCATGATCTTTTTCTGTTCTGAAAATAACCCTGTTATCGTTCGACAGCAAATCACACGAATGGTCAATACATGTTGTCTATCTCAACCCTGAATTAATACCATTGTTCCTTCAGTGGCGCACCAATGGCGCACAATTGGTATTGTGGTAATGAAGAAGGAACATGACTCTGTTCAACGTGGCAGATGGTACATTTTTAGGCGAAGCAGATTTTTTCTCACTGAAATGAAAAAGTAAAAACTGAACATTTAAAAACCCAAAATCATTTCTTTTTTGACGGAAGCTAATGTCCAAATTTCCAAAATAAATCGAAATTCGAAATACACAGAAATATGATGTATATTTCAAAATAATAAAAATAAATATCACTAATTCTTCGAATCATCCCAAATTAATAATGAATGAATTTTCCAAAACATCCACTTTTAAAAAGCAATCATCAAAGTCAAAATAAATAACGAAAAAGTCAAGTTTCTTTCGATATTTTTTTAACATGGCAGATACTATTTACGTAACTGTTTTCATATATTTATATGACAAAAAAGTCAGAAACTTTTCATTTTCCAATTGTCTTTGCATAATTTAGAATTTTGTGGAATATATTCTACAATATAATATTTGAATATTATCACAACTTGTTTGGCAACCCCTTTTTCGATAAGTATCAAAATTGCTGGGAATTGCCCAAAGCATCAAATTGTTAGTATTTTCTTATTATTTTTCTTTCATTTTACAAATAAATTTGATTTGGAAATATCTGAACCAATTTGGAAAAATAATCCTGTTTCGAAGTTCCAAAGCAGATTAGGGTGACATATGAATCGAGATTTATAGAAGTTACATCTTAAAAATACATCAACAATGTATATAGATGTATTATATCGACATTATATCATGGACATACCGTACAGTACCACTCGGAAAGACGTCGAAGGAAAAGGATTTATTAAGAGGAAAAAAAGGGAAGATTTGATTTGAAGTTATGAGGTTAGATGAAGGGGAAACTAAAGGACCAGTTTTTGATAATTGGTCATAACGGCTACTTCTAGTTTCTTTCTCACTGGTTTGCTGCTGAGACGGTCAGTAGGTTTCTTTGTTTTGTAAATTACTGTTACATTCGCATCCGTTATTTGCTCTAAAAGTGGGTAGTGTCATCAGTTTCGTTCGTAAATGACTCCTGTAATTTCTCAAAAGCTCCAAATTCCGCCGCGAGATACAGGTGATGTTTTGTAATCATCACTTTTTCTATGAGCATAATTGAAAATAGGCGGCCGGGGGGACTTCGATACCGGTTTTTCTTCAGGATTAATTCGTATGGGCTTTCATATGTGATTATGATGAGGTAGATTGCGTGTGAGATCTAGTGAGCTTCCATTTCCAAGTATGCACTTATTGGTTCTGCTGGTCTGTTGTTTCTGAAAATGTTCTGGATGTGCTGCACCGATGTTTTTCCGGTAAACGTGGAGGCTTTCCTTGATATTTTAAAGCATCGTATGGTAGTTGTCAATCTTTTCCTTCGTTTTTGGGGACGTGTCGGCGTCTCCGTCATCCGAATCTGTGATGATGATGTCAGAATTAATTTTCGCGTGGGGATTTGAGGGATTTGGTGGAGGGTAGGTGAGTAGGTGCGAAGAAAGGTTGATTTTATGGAACCAATGATGGTGTTAAAAACTGGGAAAGTGGCATCATCTGGCTGCAGGGGAGCGAGGAGTGGATTTTGTGATGAGCGCATAATTGTTAGCTCTAAATCATCATAGGTAAGGTTGAGTTGGAAGGAGGTTCGGGCTGCTCTAAAGAAGTGAAACAGGTGTATGGGAAAATTTATGAGGATCAGTGGGCATTGGTGGAAATCCTGTACAGCTTCAATTTCACAGAGAGATAATTCCGTGCGTGAAGAAAAACTGCCGCATCGGAGAAGAAGCCATTGATATTTCAATATATCTTCATCCGTAAACGGAAAATAGAGGTCTTGTTATTCCTGGCTCCATCGTCTGAAGTGGATGCCATTTTGATTTTAGATAAGTATTGATGATGTTTTATTTTTTATTTTCATTTATATTGTTGTTATTGTTGTTATTGTTGTTCTGCTTCTTTTGGCGAATAGAGGATCGATAGATTTTTCTTCGGTATGGAATCTGGATTGTCGCTTGATACCCAGAAAAAGTCCCCGCATGTGTCACATCGTTACAGTAGTACAATCTAACGCTACTGTCACGTACACGTGTGGGTGGGTGGAAAGGGGTGATCAATATGTCACTGTGGCGATGCATGTATCGTTGATGGTAATAATTGGATAGTTGATTCAGAAGTTAATCAGTGTATTGTAGTGCCGATGACAACGATGATCATTGGTGAAGATAGTGTTTGTGTTGACATCAAATGAGGTATAGTTGATGGTCGTTGTGATAATGCGTGTATTGATATCAGTAAAGTGATGATTATAGTCGCGGAATTTTCTATTGGTGAGAATGGGAGATGTGATAATGTTGGTGAAGAGGTCTTCGAAGTGATACCAGTATCACAGTAAATAAATGATAAACTCTAATTGTTAATTAGTGTTTATTGTTATTATTTTGAAAATGGGGGAGAAAGTCAGAACTGTGATAATTAAGAATGTATACCATTTGATTTATATGACTTTCTTCGGAGAAACAGAAATTCACTATCGAACTGTTACACACAGTAAGGTCCGTTATATAAGTCTGTGAAATAGAGCGTTTTAAGCTTGAAGTATTAATTAGTTTTATTGATTGTGTACTGTACTTATAATTCTTCCTGTATATTATCACTCCCCGTGTTCGATGTGTTATCCATCAAATGATTATATAATTGTCATACTGGTATGTATTATAATTGTAGTTGGATACCTGCTGTAGTTTGCCAATAAAATTGTAATAGAGTGTCTGGTCGTACGAGATGTTCGTTTTATTGTAAGAAGCGTTTGAATGTTTATAGAGCGACATTTTATATCTTACTATTTGTTTTAGCCGATAGTTGTAATGGTATCATTTCTATATGTTTTGATATTTCTTGATAATTTAATGTCAATTTGTATCTGCTAAACATGTTGTTTGAAACGATGTTGTGTTCCAACGAAGGATCTATTGCTTGCAACTTGGCATGTGCTTTCCTGTTTAAATTAATCGTCGTAATGCGGCCTGTGACATGGGATTCCTCAGTTCGTCCGCTATATTTAACTGAGAATGTACGAATCCAATATCAGATATCGCCTGTGTGTTGTATCCTTCCCGAGCTGTGAATATATCCAACTTAAGTCTCTTCTCGCTTGTGCGCGACTCCTTTTAAGTTATATCGAACAGAGATTTATTATCTGTAAATTTTTTTAAAGAGGTCATACCCAAGGAAAGAATTTTTATCTTGCTCCCCAATGTGAAGGAAGCGTCAAACATTTCGCTAAAGTTGATGACCTCGGCAGCCATCGTGGAGCGGTAGATGCTCTTGGACTTGTACGACTTGGAGAACAGGGGAATTACACTGTTAGCCTCGTCTGCCAGAAAAGGTACATATCTAATTTGTGATGAGAGATCGTATTGTTGGCTGATGAGGCGTAAGAGTATCCCATTATTTTAAAAGTTGGTGGATATAGAGAGGGGAAGAGAAGGTTGATGTTGTTCTTACCCGAACTATTGGTCACACCTCAGAAGATTCTCTGGTAGGATGAAAAATCTGCTAACACCACCTCTGTCAGCCGGTACAAGCATTCTAACTAAACCTACTTCACCCTTTCCCGCCATCAGCTCATAGAAGATACAGCGCATAAAATGTTCAGATCTTTCCTCATGTTTTCTAAATAGAAAGTGTCACCCTAAAAACTGCATCTGAAATCACATCAGAGCAATGACCTTCTTTATCCTCTTTACGTGCAGATAAGACGTGGAATGATTATCAGTAGCATGTTTCCGATACAGATCATCGCCTATAGTCAGAAAGAGATTCATTGTTGATGAAAAAACTTTTTAAAATGACGAAATGATATATGTTCAATTTCTGTCACCTGTTGGGTTTGATCACGAACTTATGTTCAGGATAAAGAACCATCATAACCCCTTCCTAACTGACTAATCTCTAGTATTTAGTTGAAATAAAACCAACGTCTGTTAATAATTGTTGTATTCAATCCAAGTTTCCTTAACCAAATAACTGACTTCTCAAGACTAATACCAGCGCAGAATGAGAAAACGAAAACAAGACAGAAATCTATACATGTCCGCCATTTTAAGTTCTCTTCTCTCTAATGTTTTCAATTTTATAAATCCATTCATCCAGTCCATAGTTTGTCAAGACAGAACCATAAATAGTACAACATACTTAGCCCATCCTTCGGGTACATCCCTTACACTACACTGCCTATCAAGACGCTCCAGTGCTGATCAAATGTATAATATAACTTTCTAGCTTATGACATCTTCAAAAAACTTTCTGTCAGATTTTATTGAATCATAACTAGGTGTACTAATTCTCCACCCAGCTGACGAGTCGGTACGAGTACATGTTCTTAGTTGTGTAGTCCGACCACCACTACTACTTCCACAACCACGCCCCCGGACTCTTCCCAGAACAGTTGAGGTTGGATGAGCTACTAAATGATTTTTTAATGTTTTCTACTGATTACTGACAGGTTGATTATTTATTGTTGCTTGGTTGTTTACGTTGAGCGGTTTAATGGCATTTATTTCATCAAATACTGATGGAAATGGTGGTACTGGCACTGTGGTGGTCGGTGTTACGTTTGATTTGCCTCAAGTCATTGGTTCATGACAAACTTTGCTCGTTAACATCTCCACAATGCTGTTAAACCGCAGTGAAAACTGAGATTGTGAATCTGTAAATCGGATTCAGTCTACTGCGAATCGCTATGAGCGTCGACCACCTCGATCATTGAAAAGGACGTAAGGGATAAGATATATCACTAGAAATACTAGAGAGAATATCAGAAATATTATTCAATAATATGATGACCGTATCATAGCCATCACGAAATACTAGAGAGGATCATCATTAACAAATAACATCGAATGAACGTGAATGATACAGAGTGGGCAAACACGTACAGGGGGACCAACTACAGTACACATATACACGTGAACATAAGACAGAATAACTCTTGTGGGAAGAAGAAATCCATAGACAGTCACATCTGTGCTTATCCACGTGGAAACCACTGCCACCGGCAGTACTGCGAATAATATATATACCTAACCCGAAGACGACGATCTGTATAAACCAGAATAAAAGTTTCCTTCATAACGAACAACACCCCCGGATCCAAAACTAGTCAACCGACATTAATCTGCTACCGGATTGCAGAATCAGACAAAGACGTCAAACTAGTACAGGCTAAGCGAAAGACTTATACGTGATACAATTTATGGGACGCCAGATTCACTTTCGGAACTTGTAACCGACCGCGAACTAGGGCTGGCTATGGACACCACTCTAATTAGAGATCCACGGCTTAAACACCCCGCACCTTTTTTACGAGAGTAGAATAGAGGAGGAAGACAAAACCCGTGCACGACGCGATATTTATTAAAGGAGGAAAAATTGTGGGCAGGGACATCAGGTAACTAAATAAGAAGGTAAATATATCAAACCCACAGACAGGCTACTGGGGCTACTACAGAAATCAAGAGGAGGAAGACCCAATCAGAAGCAAGTTGCAGAAATAAAGAACCACAAGGGAAGAAAGTCCTTCAACAGATATAACTTTTGAACCATCAAAAAGTATGACGGGTAAAGGAGAATCCTAGAAGAAGAAAGGAGAAGTCCGCCAATCAGATAGATTGGCGAGACTACAACCTCTAATATCTCCTGAAGATACCCCAAGACTTGCGCCAAATAAGGTCATGAAAAACCAGGGAGTGAATCAACGAACGTTGGAATTTCACCTAAGTATATCCCAAAACCGCTAGTGGAACCCAGGAGTAACACACTAGAGACTGAAATGGAAAGAATACAAGAAAACAAGGAGAATGAGATTCTCCTCCCAAGCTACAACCCTGAACCACCATTAATGGACCCCTCAAACCAAGTAGTCGAAACTTATAAAAAGACGGTAACCGCATACACGTGATATGCTCAGTGCCTATAAGGAAACTATGATGACGGGGCAGAGACTTTGGTGGGATTTCCGTACAGCATTTGGGCCGATATCAATGAAAACCTGGGCACGGCCGACAATGACGATATAGGGAGACTTCCTGATATCTAGGTATGTATTGGAGGATGAATCAGGAAGAAAGACAAGAGCAAACGCACTGATAGAACTTTTGTATAGATCAAAA
>JAULBU010053872.1:0-12424 GCA_032358235.1 Odonthalia washingtoniensis | reverse complement strand
CTTGCTCGCAAACGTGAAGGTCAATAAATCTGAATTTTTAGCTACCAGAAACGACGAAGCACTACGATTTCATACATCTATTTTTCGTCCATATCGGACGACGTCACCATTAACTACTATCCAAACTGTTTGAGAAGGCTACATGCCTGTTCCCTACCGCATTATCAGTTAGTAATACTGTACGGCACAGGTGTCGATTGTTATTGAGAAACGATCACCGTACGTTGATTGTGACAAGCAACGAATGCCAAATGGTAGAAAATGTCCTATAAAAAGAGTTCCCTCCATACAAGGGCAGATAATGGTTTAATAAAAAGAGACAACAATTAAAGTTTAACAGATTAAAAATCCAGACTTTTAGTCTGGAGCCTTTCCGAGAAACAAAAAATAACAACGTAAGCTCTTCAATCGAACTCACATTCTAAAAATGACAGAAAAACACTTCAATGGTAACATATCGTGTCTGCGTGGATTAAAAGAAATTTGAACTTGGGCGGGATTTAAAGCTCTGGGTGTTCAACTTTTATAATGAGATGGCAGAGAAAAAGCTCGACCAGTAGTTTCCTTATGATTCAGAATCACAATTACTTGCGCGATGCGAATCAATGAGAAAAGCCAAAGTTTATTGAAGCTGCCTCTGACAGCGAGAAATGCAACGCCGAAGAAGTGGAGAAGCTCTAGAGGGTATGAGTACGAATCTAGCTCGTTAGATGTTTAGAGCCACAGACTACACACTATCTCAATGCATTCAAGAAGACAGGCGATGTAGGAAGTCTATGGGACGCCCCACTCACCCACTGTCTATCCAAAAACACGCCTACTTCGCGTGAGGTGTATCAACAGACAAAAATATTAGAATGTAAACTACTGAAAGATTCATCTCCTATCAGCAGAGCATTAAGGAGATGATTCTAAGCCTAGATGGAACCCACTACAGGTTGCTCGAAGGAAACAAATGAGGCATTGTAACAAAAGGTTTCTTGGATATATATAAATCAATAGTGCGCAATCAAATATCTCTGATTAACATTCCTACATGACAATCGTCCTTTAATTACAGGAATTATTTCGAGAAGAAATAGAAGACCCCAACGTCTCAGTATAAATCCGTAGAAATAGAGGGAGTGCTGTATCGGCGATGATGTTCGCAGAAAAAACCAAGACGGTGTTTTCAGGAATTCGGTTAAGAGGCAGATGACACTGATGTTTAAATAATGGCCACATGACCATGGACTGCAAAAGTAAGAAGTAAGGAAAGCTCAAAACTACAGAGAGTAAAAGCGGTGATGCGAACGATGCTGTAGAAAGAGGCAAAATCAGAGACTACGAATTTCTAAACTCAGAACACCAATTTCTTCTTATAAATGATCATCAGAAAACTGGATTATTGACTCAGGCACCTCCCATAATCAAACGAATGATACGAAGAGATTATACAATGAATACGCTAATTGGAGCTGGTCAGTAGCAACAGCAGAAAGGAAAAACTGGAAATTGGTGTGAAAGGGGCAAACCACCACTATGGAGAAGTAAAACTGGTCTCGCAGATGCGAAGAAGCTTACAATCCATAGGAAATTACTAGAAACAGTAACATAGTTGTCACACTTAAGGATGAAAAATGCATGATCAAACGTAATAAGAAGATAATAGCAGTGGAAGACAAGGACACAGACAACCTATACAGAATTGTACACGTAAATAAGTGGAGACATTAGGATATGAAAAATTCAGATAAATTCGGAAGTAAGGACAATGATGAGGACAGTGAGACTGACTCTGAAACAAAACTGAGAACGAATATGAGAATTACAATGAGATTAATCCTCTATTGGCACGGAATGTTAGTAAATTTGTCCGTGAGTGGACGCAGACACCTAGTTCGTATCGGAATAATCCAAATGGATCACAAAGATATAAATCGACCTTTCAATTGCATCATTTGTGCGCAGGGAAGAACACATACAATTAGAAATAAAAAACGTCCGAAACGCCTAAATGTAAGAACACATGCGCCTGGAGAATTAGTATACTCTGACACTTGCGGGCCCTTTTCATTTCCTGATTTGAACGGTGACCTATAATTTCAGACGTTTATTGACGTCTATTATCATCTAACTACGACTTTCTTAATGAAAGAAAAGTAGAAGACGATGAAAAATATTGAACATTACAAGGATTTTATAGATTCACGAGGTTATGGAATTCATACCCTGAGAGCGGATTAGGGTACTGAATAAGCCTTTTGCGAAATCCAAGAATTCCTTCGAGTAAGTGGAATCACGCATAATTCGACGGGCGGTGCAGCTCAAGCACAAATGCACGTAGCCAAACGAATGAATCGAGCATTAGTCGAAATGACACGTTCCATGCTAATAGACAGCGGATTCGCAAAGATGTGATGGGACCACGCTGTGCTGTCCCAGTAAGAAATAGATGTACAGCTCGAACGTTTCAAAAATCAGAGACACCTTACAAAGGATTCTTCCACAAAGAAGGGTATTTGAAAGTATTGAATCCCTTCGCATGTGCAGAACTTGTATACATTGGAGAAATGGACCAGGATAGACGTCACCACCGAAAGAGGCTTCCTGGTGGGCCTAGCTGAATGCCAATTATGCTAAAAAATATACTGTACTGCAACAAAAGGTATCATATACGCCCAAGATTTAACATTCATAGAGGAGCCAGATTAGAAGCTTTTTCTCAATCATTTTGATGGTAATAATAATCATCGCTCTCTTCAAAGAATTGACATCACAGAAAAGTTTTCACACTCTCCACCTAACAATGTGAAAAAGAAAAGGAAAATCAACAACAGACCGATAATAATCGAAGGCGAGGATGAGGTTTCACCTCATCTAGTCGCACCCCCATCTCATTCAATTTCCGTCAACCGAGTGGCACAACCGCAAACTGGCCACGAGCAGTCAACAACTGATCAAGCCAAAAAAGGACATGGGCACCAGCCAGGAACAAAGAGTAAGAAATAGATTGTCAAGAAAACATCTAACATTAATGCTCAAACCAAAACCCCGGTGCTCATCAATGTTACACCTCCATGACATGTGACAACCGTCATTCTACAACCGGTGCAGCGTGGGAGGAACGAACTCTCTATTCTACATGCAGACAACGTAGATACCTCCCATTTAGAAAGTGTAGCACCAGGATCGTCGCTGACGATGAAAAATGCATAGCCACCTCCCAACAAAAAAACCGAGTCCAATTTCGCACGCATGATGCCAACTGACGATGATATCAAATCATCACACCAATAAAATAATGAAGATAAAGAAGCTCCGATTATAGTAAATAGTCAATCAATAATTCAGCAGGAGAATGGTTCTGCAACTAGAAGATGCACTCATCAAGGTGATGACTCAATCACGTTAAAAAAATCTGCAATATACGTTCAACCATTGGTAGACGACATCCCAACACCTATATCGTTCAAGGAAGCAACGAGCATGACCAAACATGCGACTACCTGGAGAAACGCATGTGTCGATGGACCTGCAGTCCATGAATATACTGAATGTTTTACGAGCTGATTGAAACGCTCATAGGACAAAAACACCACATAGGGACAAGGTGGGTATTTAAGATATAGCAGGATGATAAAGAAGAGATTGTAAAATACAAGGCAACTTGAGTCGTAAAGGGATATATGAAATCACAAGGGGTAGATTATGACCTGACACATGCCCCATTATCTAGGTTACCCACATTAAGAGTTCTCCTCTCACTGGCATTGAAATTGAATGGTAAGGTAAACCAGATGGATGTAAGCACCGCGTTTCTCAACTCGACGCTTGACGATGGGGTGTATGTAGAACCACTTCCCGGATTCGAGCATCCAGTCCCCGACGGAAAATTCATAAAAATCATTAAAGTACTCTATGGATTAAAGCCAGTGTCGAGGATGTGGAATAAACTATTAGATGGATTCCTAAAGCAGGAACTTCCTTCTTTAGGATTGAAGACGGGATGAATCCAAGCAATGCTGATAGATGCCTTCATAAAAGATATGAATATAGAAAGCTGGAGCTTGCGATCCTGATATACGTGAACGATATTTTAATAATGGCGAATAATGAAAAGACGCCCATGAATACGAAATCCACATTAAATAACAAGTTTAACATGACAGAAATGGGAAAATAGAATGGTTTCTGGGCATGAAAATGGGCGATGAAACGGAAGGTATGATAGTATATCAGACTTTATATATTGAAAAGATTTTGAATCGTTTTAACCTACAAGATACCGTCAGTAGAAACAGATCAGGAGGTCAGTTACCCATATAGAGAAATGATCGGATACCTACTCTACCTAAGAGTATGCACACGAACAGATATAGCTTATGATATATCTGATATATCCCATTTTGTATCGAATCCAAGTACATTTCATTAGAATTCACTCAAGATGATTATCAGATATTTGTAGGGAATTAGACACTATGGGTTATTCTTCAAAATGGACGATCTTCCAAACAAGTTCCATGTGTATGTGGACGCTTCCTGGGCTGATGACATCGAGAACAGATGGTCAACTACAGGAATCCTTGCATACATTGGATCACACTTGGTAGATTGGACCTCGAAGTGTCAATCAATCGTGTCGCGTAGAACTACGGAGGCTGAATACGTACTAAGTAGGCTAGTAGCCGCAGACTCAGCAACTCGAATAATAATCTGGTTCACGCAATTGTCGGAGGACATGTGAAACAAGCAGACTGAGGCTACAGTTATCCACGAGGATAACAACGCCAGCATTATACTCCCGCGTGGCGAGGGCCGTTTCTTAACGTCGAAACATGTAAGCCTCAGGTATACTATCTGTGAGAGAAAGTGCTAAGCAATGAAGTTACTATGACATACACGCCTACTGAAAAGCAGTTAGCCGATCTAGTGACTAAGCCGATCTCGACCCATCGTTTCCTCGAGCTAATGAAACAGATAATTAAGGGACCAGAAACTGAGATGGAAGTATAGCAATTAAATGTGAATTTGGCATTGTATACTCATATACTCACTCCAGGTATAGCAAATAAGATTTGGATTTGAATTTGGCATTCAACCTTGATATAGCAATGTGATTTGAATAAGTATTCAAGTTTGACATTGCATAATAATTTGTATTAGTGACATAAGTTTGAATCAGGAATGCATACTTGTGAATGTAGCAGTATGAGACCTCTTGTTGCATGTTCTCGTTAGCACCTCGATGGATGAATTCGTCGATCAGTTTAGTATACCTGATTGACTGTCTTTGGCAACGCACGTTGTTGACTCCTTTGACTGATTTTTTTTGATATTTTTGAGTTATAATTCTTTTTTTGCGTTAATCATCGAGCAGGAGTGTTCAGAATTAACACGTACAGGTCGGAACTTAACAATGTATTATTAGGTGTTAATAATACTGTACAGAATAGGTGTTGATTGTTATTGAGAAACGACCGCCGTCCGTTCATTGCGATAAGCAACGAGTGCCAAAGGGTAGAAAACTGTAAAAGTAGTTCTCGACATACAGAGGAAGATAACGGTTTAATAAAAAGATCAACAGTGTTTCGTGGTACTTTTCTACGAAATTTATCTCACGAAATTAGAGGGATTTGGCAAACACCGTACGGTAGGTATTTCGGTAAAATTTCGGTACGGTACAGAAAAATTCTTAGTGTACCGAAAAATGGGAAGAGAAAAATGGGTAAAATGGCCATCCTAGCGAAACGGGTTTTCGGTAGGAAATGACTTTACAGGTCGCAATTTCTGGTCTAAAATTTACACAGAAAATATTTTTATGTTTTCGTTACGTCTGTTGAGCGGCTACCTCCAGAATTGACAAAGTAATTATAATTTCCCGAAAGGCAGCGCACCTGCAACAAAAGAAACCCTTTGATCCATCATTTTCTCACCAACCCTGCAGACGTAGTTCATTATCCACTCCACCTCTTCCTTTCCTCTGTTTTTCCACCTTTTTTTCGACAACAACAACAACAACAACAAACTCACCAACAGCAATAACAACAACAAGAAAAGAAAACTTACCAACAGCAATAACAACAACAAAAACAACAACAACAAAAACAAAAATGACGAGCACACCGCCGAATGAGTTTGTGCATGACCAAGGTTCGGGTGTGGAGGTGATGACGGTGGAGGCGGAGCGAGCGGCGACGGTTCAAGTGTCATCCAATGAGACGACGGCGGGCATGCAGCGGGGAGGATTGGAGGTGGGAACTCTGGAAGGAGGAGAAGGTGGGCGGGTCTGGACGAAGGCCTGAATCTCGTGTTGATGAAAGAGGTTCAGGATCATGGGGCACATTTTGCAGGACAAGGCAATGCGATGGTACTATTCTCAAAATTTGCATGTTAGTTGAATGAAAGCAACGTGCTTCCATGGATTACGGTTGCGAAGCATTGTTGGGATCGATTCAAACTTTAAATTTCTACGTTTAATAGAGAAAGCGCGAGGGGAGAGCGAGCGTCAGGGATTGATGACGAGTTTGGTCCATACCAGAAAATCTGCAGTGACATTTCTGCAGAAATGGAAGACACCAAACGAGCGCGTGACTAAGAAAGGACGGCGGCGAGAGAGACTGAGGAAGGTCTTAATGATGCGGGTGAGGATATTAGACGGTCTGCAATGGAACGTAGTTCCAAGCGCGATAACTTCGATTCTGAATCTGCAATCTTGGATGTATCAGATTTAGAAACGCCTCGAAAACGATCACGCAGGAGTGCTGGTGCTGATGAAATGGGACATGTTATTGGGGCACTGGAGGAAGCAGAAAAGAATCGTACGGCAGTAGAGCAAGGGAGGGACAAAAGGGATGAAAAAAGATTTACTTTGGAGAGTCGGCGGTTTGAATTTGAAAAAGAAACACAAGTTAAACGTTACTCATTAGACGAAAGACGCATTGCCGTTGATGAGAGGCGGCTTGACATTGAATCCAGACATGAGGAATCGGCGTCGCGTGAGCGACAGGGCATGTTGTCGGTTCAGCAAGAAATGTTGGCCATGATCAGGGACATGCGAAAGTAGGTGGGATTTCAATTATTAATTTATATATTCGGAAAGGGAAGGTGCCAAACAGTCAAAGAATGTGCTCGTTTGTGAGCCGTAGATACATGCCCTAAAGTTCCATAGAAGCGCAGATAATATGTACAATAGGGCAGAAAGTGTTATTGGTAGAAATGTTTACGAGGCATGTAAATATGGGTGAAGTACTTCTTTATGTCTTTATACCCCATTCGACTGAAACTCTAAGTTTTGACATAGCTTTCTTAAAATCCATTTGTTCTGGTGACAGGTTTGCTCCTTAAAAGCCGATTTATAAGTACGGCCTAAGCACATATGTGGGATCCCCGTAAATGTAATTGTGTGTACCTGCAATAACCATTGATCTCTGTAGATCAGCGTCAATCTTTGATCGTCGAAAGAGGGTCATGTCATGCCTTCTTCCCTCTACAGGGCCTGCGATGTGTAAAATAAGTCCGTCAGGTGTAGTCACAGTTTGCATTTTAATTGCATTTATGCGTTTGTGACCGCTATATGTTGCGCGTTGCCCCCTCCCTGTTGGTATTGCTATGAACAAGTTAGTTCCATCTATAAATCCTACATACTTATCAAGTGGGGTGCCGCTTTTTCAATAGCTGTTGAATAAATTTCTGCACGGGCATGGACGAAATTGTCTCTAAAAGTGCAGATTAAATTGCCGAAAGAGGCGTAAAAATGTTCTATAACTTCATAAAATATTTCACAAAGTACGCTTTTATGTGAATAGAATTCGTTTTCTAGATCCGTCCATCTACACACTGTGCTGAGACGACGGCACATCACACAAAATGATTTAATGAAATCTGTGCGGTATCGGGGTTGTTTCGTCTTGTTCATGGCCTCTGGTCATGGTATGATTTCGTTCAGCATAATTAGTTCTTTCTTCCTGAACCGAAATTTGATGAGGAATTGCTCATCACTGTAGGTTTCAAGGTCAAACGACTTTCTTCGCATGTTTAGTTTTCGTTCAGATAATAACGCCGGCTCCGCCAGCGCATGTTGTAGTTTGCGCATGAAATAGATTGTAAAATGCACGGATAGGGTAGATCTTCTTGACCGTGAGATAAGTATTATGGACTTCACAGCTTCCCTTCCGTGCTTAGCCTTCGTATGATCCCGGATCCGCATGTTCTCGGTGCTTCATCGTCGTCGTCGCATGTGTGCTCAAGCCCATAAAAAAAGTTTTCAGATTTTATTTTTTCGGTGCTCCGAATTAGCCACTGTCAGCTCGAGGCAACAATGACCGAGATGTGTCAATGTGACATTGTTGCCTCGTACCGAATATGTTTTCTGCCAGAACCATAAAAATAAAATGGGTTCGGTACAATTACAGTTTGTGTATTCTACCGAAAAACCTACCGTACGGTACTTGCCAAATCCCTCAATCGTCTAAGAAATAAGTTCGAAGTTGACTTTTCGCAGTATTTGCAGTATTTGATGCTGAAGACTGGGAAGGAACATAATGTTCAACAACACCAATAGTTCGACTAAAAATGGTATAATCTTCTATTAATGTGGATGTAAAGATACTTTGACGGTTTCCAATTTTAAAAACTTGCCCTTGACGTCCACGACTCAGTCTGAGAGCTCAATCAAGCAAACAAAGATGAATAATTTCTTTCATTCCATTTATTATTTCAATTTCAATTACGAAAACCCTTCTTAGTCTACCATAATAAACATCTAATTTATTCTCTTCTATATTTTAATCCATTTCTGCAGCCACGTACCAGGACGCTCAGCGATGACCATTCGGATGGTATTCATAGCTATGGTGATCATAAGCCATCGCGGTCTGCAAGACCGAACCAATATTGAATTTTAAGGTGTTCCCCTCCCGTAAAAGCAAATATATTTGTTGGCGAATTCTGTGATTTCATGACTACTAATTCCCTCGTATTTTCTTATAATACTTTTTAAATTTGAAACCAACTTCAATTCCTGTTCCAGGTTTAATTGAACCAAATACGTAACCATCTACGGTTATATTATCTTTCGAACTTGAAATAAATGGCGACTTGAAATAAATTCTGCAAGCCTCTCTATACAAAGAACAGCGGTGAAATGTCTCTGTAATCAAATATTTCGCATACATACGTTCCACCTCCCAACCAATCATCGTTTCCATACCAAACTGAGAAGATATAACTAGAGGACCACACTCTTTGATAGTCTCCTTCAAGTGTAGTAACATATGAATCTGACTTTTTCAGTAACTAATTCTTCTTGATTCAAATCTATAAATGCATTTCTCAAAAAACTTTAAGTACGCAATAGAAAGTCCGCCAATAGTTTCGATATCTGATATTTCCAGATATACCCTATCACAGAGGTCTATAAGCCTCACAAACTTATTCATTCCATCTATATGTGTTGTAGAAAGATGACCGTCAAATAGAACTAAGAAATAATTCATCATAAACTCTTTACGTTTTGCTGCCTTCCAATTGTTGAATTGTGTCAACTTTCGTGGTCGTCTCTCCATCATATGTGATGGAATTTTTTTTCCCTCTTACAAATAATTCTTCGTCGAGTAGACGAACAGTAGTCGGTAAAATACAATATAATTCTTCGAAACACAACGTTTACCAAGAGAAATTTTCCTTCTCGACATTGTACAGCATGTGTATAGCGTCATGACGGAAAGACTTGTATGGTAAAATGGTTGGTAAACGTAGAAGATTGGGTTTGGAACAAATTCCTGTCTCTTCTCCAATATGTTTAAGTTGAAAAGTTGACGTTGCTCATGATAAAGATTAGTAAGTGCAGTAAATGTCAATTAATTTCTGAGATTGAATATTTTCCGGGTCATACATTCGTATTAATGATGCATTAGTTAAGCTTCCACACGATTGGGGATATTTGGAAGGATAGTAATAACCTTGACTACCTTCGCCGATGTAGTAGCCCTCAATATCACACGATCTGCACGGATGTTTTCCCCGATGTCCTGTTAATCCAGCAACCTTAGAGATAGATGGAGTGTCACCTTGTATCCAAAGAATATGAATCATCACATTTCTGACCTGTCCATCGTAACATTTTACAGAAACTCTTGAAGTTAGTGTTGATTAAACCTCATCAATGAGAGATGTAATAAATGGCTGGAGATTTTTTGGGGGGTCAGTACCAGGAATAAACATGATTGATGTTACGGATTAAGAACTTCTTGGTTGTACCCAAATTTAATAAAAATTCCCATGAATTCCCACACTTCACACTTTCGTTCTTTTTGAGACGAAAACCATCCAGAGATACAGTAAGAACGATGTCATTTTCTAGCTTTTCCTGTCCATATGTTTCGATAAGACGCTGAAAAGCTTGACCATGGAAGAAATCTGAAACGCAGGTATTACTTTGGAAAATATTTCGCCAATAGTCACTTTAATTGATGAGATTTCCCTCAGACTCAGATTTTGAATCTAACTTACTTTCGTCTGCAGTCAGCTGATTGGTATAGTTTCCATTGATTGCTGCTATATTTTGATGGATAAGGTTGTTTTGTTGTTGAGGATGTGGCTGATTCTCACCACTTGTTACATGATCCGGTTCGATAATGGTTTGATCCATTATATTAATTGGTTCAATTTTCAAAATCATGTTCCCACAATCCTCATCTTCATCAGTCGCATGTTCAACAAGCGATTCGTTCCTCATCAAAGAAATGTTTTCATGATCTGTATCAGCACTAATCTGTGGTCTACGAGAAAAACTACCCCTCCGCATCACCTCTGGTTTTTTGTTTTGCTGTATCTCGATGGCTGCGCATGGTAGAGACCGTTACAGGATTATATGAATGCACCGACACTCATACGAAGAATGACATATATACTTTTGTCTTATTGTGTTCTTACGCAATCGAGGCAGTGCCATTAGTGGTGATAGTCATATTTTTTCGTGCAGTTGGATGTAAATAATTAACATTTGAGCTTTGATAAAATAACCATGGATTCCATATATTTGAAATCAATGAAGTGAATAGATGTAATCAGTTTACAAGTATCTTCTGATCACAAAATTAAAAGAACCTGCATGTTTCTTATATCAATGATTTTTGAAACATTGATGTACATTTTAGATCCATTGGGGTGTGCATAATCTCGGAACGATAGTAGTGGTTTCAATGATCCTAATTTCACTAAATGAGGATTTATGGAATTTGATGAATAGGTTTAGAGGTGCAAATGAACCGGAGATTGCAAAATTGTAAAACGATTTTCGTAAGGATTTTTATGTAATCTCGAATAAAATAAAAACAGTCCCATTTAAATTGATTTTATACAAAGAATTTCCCTTGACCACTCCACTTTTCAAAAATCTTTTAATCTTTTTCATCGCCGTCCATGACAGATGCTAAATAATTTTTTGAAATCAGATTGTTCAGATGTCGTAGCGCCTTTCTCTGCTCGAATCAATCGATGTTTTTGTTTTATATCAACTAATGCCAACTGACTTTATATATTAAGATGTAAATCAGAATTATGTAATTTACATAGTCAATATTTTATGTATCAATTGTTAAGAGGAATTTATTTCATTACTTAAGCTGATGTATTCCATCGCAATGTAATAAAAAATAATATTCTCATTGATAGGGATTGTGCTTTACGTATTTGTGACTTCAGTTTAGCATGTGCTAATTTTGACGATGTTCCCGATGTTCCTATTTGGACTGATTAGGTTGCTACTAGATGGTATAGGATGCCATCGAGTCGTGCTCCAGAACTAATTAGGAATCATTTCACACGTTATTCTACAGCCATTGATATATGTCCCATTGCATGTATATTCGCTGAAATGATGGGTAAAGTAAAACCATTATTTCCTGGGAAGGACGTTCATGATCAATTACAATTAATGACATCTGTTATAGGTTCAAATTCAGAAGATGAAATTATTAATGTTCAATCAGCCAGAGGATGACGAAATTTCAGAATTTTGCCTCACCGCTCTTCTCACATACAATCTTGCAGTTACTATACAAAATCCATGCTACATGTTCTTTGCTATAGAAATTGAAATGCTTATACATCAAAACAAATGTTTTTCACTTCGTTTCTTTTCGAATAGAACTGCCCATGTAATTTTCGTTCCATTATTCTAATCCTTTCTCTAGTCTTGGAGTCTCTCACATGTTCCCATAATTTTTTGAACCTTCTTCCAAATCCAGTGAACGCGTCAGCAGTTGTAAACTACAGATAGTTTGCGATAGTTAACACACCTCTCGATTTACGTTTCGGATCCCCGTCACCTTCTTATCACCACAACAGGTCACATTCACTTCAAATATCAATCGCGGTCATGAGTGTAAGGGAACTTCACCAAAAGATTGATAATCAAGAAATTGTGCTACAGAACTTG
>JAULBU010053861.1:0-12431 GCA_032358235.1 Odonthalia washingtoniensis | reverse complement strand
TCCATAATGGCGCCATCGCAATTCTTCATTTGCAGTGTGCGTTCATCTCTCCAACCATATGTGTATATGGATAGAGAGGCAGGGCTATCTAACGCACTTTCTGAGAACCCATTATTGCTTGAATCTTGTTACTATCAGCTCCTACAGACTCGAAAACCGATTGTTTCAAAGCCTTTTTCCAATCATTCGCCTTGCTTTCGAAACGCGTTGTTATGCGCTTGGAAATCGGGTCGTCATGGAACCTCAACCATTAGAGATAATTCTTGAAGTTCAAATCCCTTTAGTTGAAGTTTTCTTTGAAGGATGGACTGGAGAAACTGTCAATAGAAGAAAACAGCAGGAATAGAGTAAATTAAGAACCAGGAGGTGACGTTTCACTCGTAGAGCATTTTTTAGTAGGGGATGAAGATGTCATGTTTTAGTGTTGCTCAGTTCCGGGTTGAAAAATAGATTTAAAACTGTTGGGGAATTGGATGTAGAATGTTAAAATTGAGTGTAAAAATACTTGTGGCTGATGTTAGTGGAGAAGAATATATGGAGTGTGAAGTTGCTGTTGAATTGATCTAAATGTATGTAGTTGCTTTTAATTTGACTCGTTGTGTCTAGATGTTCATTCTAATATGATGGGTTTGAGGGAAGTGTTGATGCAACGGTATGATGACGCTTGTGGGAGGACGTATCAAGCGAGTGGAATAGGAACGAACGTTAAGAAGGTAATATAACGGTAGTAGTACTGCGATATTATGTACGGGAAAGTTATAAAATGTTTCGGTCTTGTATGTATTCTAGAAAATTAAATATTTAATTTTCTACATGACGTCGTGTTTAACCTGTTTGTACTACTGGAGCAGACGGAGGAAAAATGTTAAAATATTCCTCCATATGGAGGAAACTTTTTTTTGCAGAAAATTAAATATTTCATTTTCTGCAAGTTTTTGGCCTCCATATGGGAGAAACATCTTTTGAAGAACATTACATATTTAATTTTTTGCAACAAAAAATCAATTCTTTAATTTTCTGCAATTGTTCGGCCCCCATATGGACGAAATTGTTCGAAAATATTTGCGATTAATTTTTTGTGCCGCAAAAATATGTTGCAATATACAGGGGTGAGTGCAACACACCCATACACGATACAGTCATTGTGTCGTTACAGAAGCACCGTCCAGTTAAGAAAGTCATACAACAGATCCGTTTATGATAACATTTCCGGTTACGATAACAAAGACAAAAAACCGATCATCGAAGTCTTACAACTGAAGCGAAGTCATTGTCAAATCGTAATATATTCTGTTCTATATATTGCGCACAACATTAAGATATACTTCTTCGCAACAAGCCGTCATCAACTGACTTAAATATTTCTGAACATTACGATATCCTTCTTCACGACCAGATATTGTCAACTAACTTCAATATTTCTCAACTACAACATAATACTTCTATAATCAACTATGTTGTCATCTTCTGCATCTGCACGGGAAAGTGTCTCAAGCATCGCTACCTCCCGGAAAGAGGTGAAGAACTAATCCACAAGCTGATTCTTGGAGAGAAGAACGGTACCCATGCAGAGGCAAGGGGTATAGTTCCAGATGTTTCTGTTGAGCTGTACTGTATAGACGATGATTCCGTTGAAGTGGTGAAGACATCCAGAGGGTGCCGTGGAATTTATTGTTGAGATATGAGTGTAGTCCTTGTTGGTACAGCAAAAATGAGGGCTGGAAATGGGACTAACTCAGGGAGTGTAGCGAAATGGACAACGCATGCACCGGATGAAATATTGGACAGAGTGGAAATAATAGATGTGCAAATCAAGTCAATGCATAAGGAACGGGAATTTCCGTATTATGAAAATAATGGAAGAGGTACCAACCCAAAAATCCTCCGTGACTTGGAATTAGAAGATCGTATTCATTGCTGGGATTCTCAAGCGATGAAAGTTATCCCAATTCGACGCGCGAACAGGTATGGTAATGAGGAGACCGATAGAGGGAGGTTTGTTACGCTTACAGCCTTTGGTCTTAGTAATTATCTGACTGTCGAATCATGGCTTCGAGTTAGTCAAGTCAGAGACTTCAAGAACCCTCTCAGCGATGTCAGCACCGAGCACCGTGATAAATTTGCTACACCCTTTGAACAAGAGCGGTATCAAGTTGGTTTAGGAATGATCTCTGTGATTTTCGAATCTGAAGATGTTGACGGCAAGTATACTGGTATCTCGCGATTATGCAGCCAGGAAAGAGATAGAATTTTACTGAAGTCCAACAAGTCACTGGTTATTGTGAACGGTAGAAATCGCCTGTCCGCACTTCAAATTCTTGGTGGAATGGTAACGTCCGAAACAAATTGGACAAGAGATCGTATTAGTGTGTCGCTCTTCTCGTACGAAATGACAAGGAGATCATGACCCCGTGGGAAGTTATAAATCTCAGCAGGTCTCGAAAGATATCATCTTCGAAGATATAAAAGGACATTTCGTTCATTGACCTCATGAGCAGTGTCATACGATATGCTGAGACCTTTACCGAACAATATAAGATACCATTTGAAGAAGCAAGGACAGTGGATATTGCGAGGGACAGGAAAAGAAAAAATTTTCTTGATACGAAAAGTACCTCTACACACGAACGGTACGTTCGTGCGGAAATGATGCTTGTCAGATTCAAATATGTCATGGCAAGATCAAGAAGATACCGCAGTTTGGAACTGGGAAAGATTCTGGTAAAAGAGGGACAACGTACTTGGAAAGTGGAATTCTCATCACCTGTACGGAGGAGACTATAATGTACCTATTGGATGCAGCTGAAGCTTATTTTGGAAGCCCAGCAAAGGGAACATTTGATGCAACTGTCTTCTATCGGCTTGGTAATAATTTCTCAAAGTGTATGTAGACATTGTTGGAAGAAATTGCGGACGGTGAGTTTTATTTACCAGAAGAAGAAGTTCTGAAGACAATGCAGCAACTAATGGACGTCGTCATCCCAGATACATCGACAAGGAAGCAATCTATTCATGAAACCTTTCGTAATCACATGCGACTTTTAGAGTATGGTGTTGGAAATAGGTCTGGAAAACTGATTACTCGTGCAGTGTTCGCCATGACAGAATTGTCAAGAAAATAAGGCAGTAGTTTTTCAAAGAAAGAAATCACGGTGGGAATGAAGGAGAAAAAACAAGAAGAATGCGTGTCCATGGAATTATTCCAGCACATACGAGAAGCAAGAAAAGGCAATAACGTGAAATTATTGACGTACAGAGTAGTGATGAGGAAGAATCTTGAGCTAATAAACAGAACGGAAAGGCAAAGATTCCCATGTTGTCTGACATGGAAGAAGACACGACAGAGATTGAGGCATCGGAAAGTGGTGGAAGGTCAACATCAACAAAAGGAAACGTTTTATCTGCTAAGTCATCATCAACAAAACGACTAAATATAAAGACGAGACCCTTGACATGGTCTACCGTGGCAGATGAAATCTGCCCTTACGACAACAAACCGCATCGAATGGTTATGTCACCAGGATGTAGTGCTATGTGGAATACAGTGAGCAAAAAATTGTTTGCCAAAATCTTAGAAAGATAGCTGTTCATGGCTTTATAGCTTGGAGAATGAGTCAAAAGGGGGACCCTTTTGGAAATTCCAGAAAAATTCGGAGGGATTGACAAGTTTAGTCAGTCTTTAAATAAGATCAAATCATTTGGTGATTTCATTTTTGAGCTTTCACCAGATCTACTCAGGTATACCGATATAATCCAATGTACAGGAGATGTTCATTCAGATTCAGAGGATGTGAAAATTGATGCCAATTATAATGAAGGGGTGCGTTTGCAAAATCTCACAAAGCTTAAACAACAAAATCGAGTATACTTTTTTAATTCAAAAGATGGAACTTCCCTACGTCTCAATGTACATACACATATACAAGTCCATAACAGTAAGAAAAAACACTGTGCACTTTGTGGTTCTGGTGGTCAAGAGAGAAGCAGGAGCAAGTTCAAGTGTAGCACCTGTGACGTACACTTGTGTATCAGACAATAAAAGGATAAACGCAAAACATGTTGGGAAAAGTGGCATGGATCTAAACGATTAGAAAATATTCGTGCTGTTCCATCCTTCCCATCCAAGAAACGTCCAATCATCTTGAAGAAGAGGAAATTTAAACAGAAATTAAATCAGATTTTTCACCTGCTGCTTTGCTACATGTAGCCCGAATTAAAAGGGGTAGAAGAAGTGAACTTGGTACTGACCCTCTTCATCATTCTTTCCCTGGTTCGATTAACTCGACTTTACAATCAGTACAGAAACCAAAGGCAGAAGAAGCTAACGTGACTTCTGCTAGTGCTTGTGGATCCAATGCTTTCAGTCGCTCATGCTGCACATGTTTGTGAATCCTACTCTCAACCTATGCACGGATTCTGCGTTTTTGCGCCTGGTGGAGTTCCTGGGGACGAGGAGTATAAGGGATTTGGAAAGGAAGGCTTTTGAAAGCCATGTTCATCGAATTAGGATTGGGGAGAAATATTCAAAAAGTAATTAAAAAATACATTTTAATGGACAATTTAAAAATTTTTGTCCATAAGCCTGTTTCATGATTTTTGAGAGGAGTTTTTCATCAACATTGACGTATTCATATTTCCCAATGAGGTGGTAGGATCGGTAAAGGTGATGCAACAGTACGAAGTATGAATGTTAAAGGAACAACAGTCTTATATAGGAGAACTTGGTAGATGCCAAGGTGCATCAATTGATGCGTTTTGCTCCGCTTAGGGTGACCCTGAACGGAAAGTAGTAGTTGTTCGATCTGGGTAAAAGAAAATGAAAAAAATGCAAACAATAAAAAAAATGAAAATCTTATTTGTCTCGTGGACAGATTTGAAAACAGCCAAATTTGCAGTTTTTTTCTTTATTTAATAAAGAAAAAATTGCAAATAATAAGAAAAATTTCATATCTTATTCGCCACGTGGACAGAAATTGTCTTTCTGTATCTCGGATGTACCACTATTAAATTCCCGCCAATTATTTTTGGGTATACACATGCTTCATTTCAGAGGTATCCATTTCAATGATATGAGATCATAATTCTTCCCTCACAACTTTTAACATGTACATGCACATCATCCACTGCAACTTCTAATAAGAAATACCTTAACAACCTTAGCACCAATATTATGAAAAGCATTCCATATTTCAGTAGTTGTACTAGCACCTGGTATAGCTAACATATTAACTTCATGAGATTTATGCACTATTACTTCATCAGTTACAGGACTCATTATAAATGAAGTTCCTGCTTTAGAAGCTTGATTCACTTCCTGTCTTGTTAAAACGGTACCTGCGCCTATTAATGATTTTGGAAATTCCTTGTTTAAAATTTCAATTACTTGTAACGCATCAGGTGTTGTTAATCTTACTTCTGTACATAATCATGAGGTCACTTTCAAAATATTTCGTTCCGCTTCAATTGCTTGTCTTGATGAATTCTCATGTATACAAATAACTATCCATTGTCATACATACGATATATGTAGATGAAGACAAGACGAATAACGCCAACATAATGAATGTTTAGAAATTGATGACACGCTTGGAACTGATTGTGATAGTATCATAAAGCCTAGAAATAATGATAAGAAAAGGTAATTATAAGGAAAAGATGACAATGATACTGATCTAGCAGGAAATCCTCAACAAGTAGTTCAAGAATAATAACTACTAAAACAATTAGGACATTCATTTTTAGTTTTGAACATGTGTTGATGTGTATATCCAACATATCAACTTATCACGGTTTTGTAAATAGCTGCTTCGGGATGTTTATTAGAAATACTATGTGAAAGAGACTTGCAGTCGCTAACCACAATATATCTATTAGTATTAACAGAAAACAATGTACGTGATTTATTGGCATGGTCGTGATCCAGCTCTACTAAATCGTTATTATAAATCAACTAATATACCTCTTGATCTTCAAAATGGTAATATTATTAAAGGTTATATGACTGATTTTGAAGTAAACTGAACAATTCTCATCCCATTCCGCACATGAATTTTGAGTCGTAGCTTTCTTAATCGTATGTCCAAATTGATACAGTCCAATACGACATCCCACATAAACTATAGTTTGGCTATATCCACTCATACCAAAATAACTGCTCGGTACTGATCAAAACCAAGAGCATGCATCAGTTTCAAACCACTAACTGTAATAGATTAAACTGACTGCTATACATTTTTCAAAACCACTGTATGTGTTCATTTAAACCACTACAGTAACAGCCCATTTCAACCGTAGTCTTCCACGATAAAAGGATAAGCTCGATGAGAAGTGAGTACGTAACTTATAATTTCATTCGAGATGATAGAAAGAGTTGGATAATCCTGTGCCTAAAAAATAGAGCTGTCTCGGGTATACTGCTTTATCATTTCCAAGAAAATGATTGTAAAGGCATGCTAACGTTTCGCACGTCGCAATAGAAGGATCGTGGACTATTAATGTATGGTGAGAGAGAAAAACAATTATAGGGCCGTGGAAACCTATCATGCGAGTTGTTGCAGGTAATAAGGTTGGTAATTCAACATAACATGTAAAAGGATAGAAACTTGGTTGATGAGGACGATGATAAACAAAAGGTTGATAACGATTGAAACTAAGTTGGAGAAGAATGATGAGGATTGATTATGGTGATGAGAGTAATTATTAATGTTTTACTATCCTGTTTACTGTCCGTATTGACAGGTGCAGACGGATAGGATGAAGAACGAAATGAAGAAGAGTGACGTATGAAGTGTGATTTGGGCGCTTCATCGCGGTTGTAAGAAAAGAATGAAGAGGAGGAAGGCTCGGTGGGCACGAATAAGGACGATACAATTTGGCGTCTGACGGTACACTGAGCCGAAATGGATGGCGAAGAAGCGGGAGGTGGTTGCGGAGAACTAGGTGAGGAAATCATGGTTACTTTTTCTGTAAGTTTTTAGAAACAGACATGACAGGTCACAGAACAGGATCCTTTTTTAGCAAATATTTTGTTAAATTTAATTTACTCATTGTCCACGTGGATGGACTGTATTACCTTTCGTCATGTACTACAGTACTAGCAGTGACATCAGACCATACTTGGTTATCAATGGGCATTACACGAAAATGTAGGCGATAGGCCGGAAAGGGTCTATGGACCCCTAATATTTATCAAACAATTAAAATTATTAAACAGTTATCAGTTTTAAAAAAATTAAAAAAATTAAAATTTTTTATCAATGTTTTAACGTTTTTTTGTATCATTTTATAATAATAGATAAAATGGAATGTCTCTGCAAAGGTCTCGAACCTGTGCCAAAAAAGATGTTTGGTAATATTCGTAATTTTTGCTAAAACCACTAAGATACGGTGCCATAACAGAACGAAGACCCAGAATTATTGACAGGTAGGCGACGTGACGCTAAAACGATGACCACGTCGTTGGAATAAGTGTTTTCGGATATAAATAGAAACCTTTTCGCTACAATTTTCAGGTCGTGAAACAGCTACTTATTTGTACGTGCGAATCCATGGTGGTTGTAGTGGGGGTTGACCTCCCGTAGAACATTAGTAACCGTGCCCCAGAGTTTGACGGTTCACGACCATCCTATGGTAGTAAAGCTCTCCAGGCTTTAGCCTGGGATTTTTTCCTTTGTAAAACACCGCGGTGTTGCTTCTTGAAACATTTGACACGTAAAACGTTATCACACATGGTGGAAGAAATATAATTTTAATTAATTAGTTCTCCAAATTATTTCGGGAGTTCTCCAAATGGGGAGGTGAACCTAATTAAAATTATCGTTAAATTATTTTGGGAACTCATTAATAAATTTTAAAAAATAAAGTAAACATCTGTGATCCATCTGTACAAAGAACAACACCAACATTTTATAATCATCTTCCGAAACGAACTTAATCTCATAATATCAAAAAAACGCACACTCCCTCCCTATATTAATTCAATCCTTATCATCAACCGTACTATCCCATTACAAACATTATATCGCGATGTTTCCCGTTGTAAAAAACTAGATCACATCTGTGATCCATCTGTAAAGAACGAAACCAACATTTCATAATCATCTTCAGAATCGAACTTATTCTAATGTTATCAATCGTACTTTCCCATTACAATCATTAGGACGCGATGTTTCCGGCTGTAAACATCTGTGAACCATATGTGAAATTCTGCCGTTATTGAAATAGTGCATTCCATTATTTGAATATAGGTATAGACTAATGTCATTACGATTTGCAGTCAACCTTAAATTCCCAAATAACGTCTCCTTTTGTATAACCCCGCCACCGCTTCTTTCATCTCAAGCATCGGTTCCTTCACCCCAACTACAACTACAAAATGAAGGTCTCGAAGTTATATCATAAAGATTGCATCCATAAACGGAAACGAAAGTATGATATCTCCGATCAGAACAAGAGCAAATAGCGAAGTAGCAACTTTTAAAGAAGCAATTGAAAACTTAGTACCAAGAATCCGAGCTTCGAGTGGAACCCGTGCTCGTGTTACTTCAGTCAAGGCTCGTGATATTAGAAGATCAGAAATGAATACAGGCTCTACCTGTGAAAAACCTGATCTCTCAACTTCTGTTACGACCCACCGGTGTCACAGGGAATTATTTCTAGATATGGAGGACCAGAAACTGCAGACATTGCTGGGAGATGAAAATCAACACGTGATGTAACAAACATTTCCCAACGTACCTAAATCCCAAATTCATGAACACTACCGAAAAATCGTCTTCTTCATTATTCAAGTTGTGATCAACGAACAACCGCTTCGAAGCGTACATCATCCAATATTGAAGATAAGCCACAGAAAGTTACTTTACCTTTAGCAAAGAAGAAAAGAACTTATCCAAATTTTAATGATCAAATTAATTCACCGACAGCAACAAAACCATTAATACAAAATGTACATTGCCGCGAAATAGGTATGACCGCAGATACATCTAAACTTATAGGTCCAAATGAGCAGCTCTGCTTGACTATGCAACAAATGTCAGATATTCATGGAAACTCCGTACACGTAACTGGCTCATCAACTGTTGATGAAATTTGTACTACCTGTTCTACAAAGGATAACGAAATTGGACGTTTAACAAAATTATTCGGTGATATTAAGGAAAAGTGTAAAAGGGAAGAAACCCTTGTGAACTACTACAGTGTGTGTCACGTTCAAGCAAGCAGGGTGGTTTCAAAATAGCTAATAGCTAATTTAGAGACCAGAAACTCTGCTTTATTGGCAAAGGTCGATGTATTACAAAATATTCAACGATCTTCATCCTCAAACAAGAACAATAAAAATGGTATCAATATTAATGAAGATGATAAATCTGTTTTTCAACTGAGTATAGCCGATCTCAAAACAAATACGAGGAGTATCGATGAAAAATTCATTCCACTGATCTTTTTTGTTCGTAAAAAAGCTCAAATGGTTGTCTTCAATGAAATGACAGAGTCCCATGAAGGCTCTGGGGATTCAGACTTTCCTCGAAAACGGAACTGGGTTGATAGACATGAAGTAAATCCTGAAGAGGAAGAAGATGTGGCGATTGGAACTCCCCAAATTTTACTGGATAACACAAATAAGATAATGAGAATTGCCTCTTGCCCTTTAACTGTTGTTTGTACCGGAAATTTCTTGGAGCCAAGTAGAAAATATCCTTCATGTATGATAGAAAGTGCACTTCAGTATGTGGTCTTTTCAAAAGAACTGTTTGCAAAGTACCGTGAAGGTGATGGTTGGAAAGAAGCAAAAACTGCAGTTTTGGCGGATCAGGTCACAATAGCTCTCTTCACAATGCCTTTAGAATCAAAGATGAGCAATCATAAAAGAGTTTCAAAGAACGTTTTATTTATAAAAATAGTCTATGAAACATTTTAAGGATCATACTGTCCAAAGAGAGATATGGATCGTCGCGAGCAAGAAAAGAAATTAATATGGAAATCTCTGGCTTCTAAAGTTACTGATGAAGATAATGAAATTAAAGATATTAATTTTTCTTATTGGAGAAGTGCATGTTGATCAGAAATATTTAATCCAGTTAAAGCTCTTATCATAGAACCAGATTACAGTGTTATCACAACAAAGGGTACTGAAGTCCTTTTCAATTCAAATGTTGCTCGCGAGACATACGTTTAACTAGCGGAGTATATACCAGGAAATGAGGACTCTGTGCTAACTTTAGCACGTGCCGATACATGGATCACTACATCAATACTTTTAATTCGTATTCAGGATGGAAGAGGTGGTAGAAGGAACCATAATTTTCATGAATGTTTCGTTTAGTTACTGCTGCTGTGTGTCCAAAACATTCTAAAGAAAATGAGAGAAGTGCTTTCTGCGTTGAGTCCTGAAGAGTTCAAAATGTCAGAAATTGATTCATTTCAACCATCTCTAGAATATCCAACGGCAGAGCACAATGCACTCCGTATAACCACACGTCGTAATACCAACTTAGTATATTAACCATCACAACGGAAACGTTATGTCTACGTCAAGCCGGATGATTTTAGAAACGAAATATTTCATTGGTGGTTGTTTGTTGACACATACGTTGGGTACGCAGAAATAGGGCATACATTCTTTATTACATTGAAAAACGGGTCAGCGGATAGAGACACTACGGAATACGAAGATGATGATATTCACGTAGGAGGAGATGAAGATGATGCTATTAATGTCGGAGGAGATGAAGATGATGCTATTAAAGTCGGAGGAGATGAAGATAATGACGGTCTCCCTGCTCTAAACTGCGAGATTGAATGTAGAAGGATATGAAATTATGAGGTCGGCGGTGCAGATATCGGAATCATCTCACGAGGATAACATAATATGGTTTGGAGATTCAAGTCCTACAGCATCAAAACCTGCCCTGGTACATCTATATTACGATAAATCGAATACAACATTGAAATCATCTTCATTCCAGTTCTATCCCGTCCACTGTGTGTTGCTAAATGTTACAGAGGAAGCTCGAAAACGATTAATAATGAGTGGTAAAACTGTCCTTGGACATCTTCCAACATCATTTTTACGTTCACCACAAGATTTACTTACAAACTTAGACACTGAAGAGACTGGGGAAAGTGAAACAACAATTGGTATCGAACGGAAAAATCGTATCCGTCTTTTACATAAGTGTTCAAAATTGATGACATGTGATTTGAACACGTTTTCTATTGAAGGATTCTGTTATTGGAAAAAGAACAGGAAAACTATTCAATTAAATCCAATAATTGCATCGTATGTAGCGGATCTGCCAGAGGCGAAGGACATGCTAGGGGTTTATCATGGTAACAGAAGAAACAGGAACTGTCATCGGTGTCTCGAACCATCACTAAACTTTGGCTCTATTTTATGTGGAAGTAGAAGATCAGTCAAGGGAATGAGACATGTTTTGAAAATACATAACAACTTTAAAGAAGACTCACTAAATGAAAAACAATACCCAGAAAAAAGAAAGGGAACTGAAAGACAAAGCTACTAAAGTGTTATGTGATTATTCCATACGAAATTATCTTCCCCTAATTTATGACTATCCGTTCTCTGATCAACAATGCTTCGATGCATATCGAGTGTTTCATTTTGAACAGCTTCACAATCTACAGCTGGGAATCACGAAAATGCTACTTACGTTATTCGCTGAACAAATTTGACAACGATTGAGTCAACCAACAGTTATTTTAAATAAATGTAATATCGTTTTGCAAGAATTCGACCACTATTACCGTTGTAAAGGTTTAAAAGTGGATTTCAGTTCTTCACGTCTCAATGGTCTATTCACGTCTGAAGGACTGATTGGTATGCTAGAAGCAAAAGACAACTCGCAAGTTGAGAAAGTGTTGCCCTTTTTAGATGCTCTATGTGATATAGACTTAAATTATAATGGAACTGCTCTAGTTACGGAGGTTTTCACAGTTATCTCGGACTTACTTCGTCTTTTAAAACGAGAGACTCGTCCAGAGTATTGGGAAAAAGGGGAGATATCAAATTTACAGTCCATGGTATATGAATTCAAAACCAAAGCAGTAGAGGTGTTTGATCAATACCATAAAAAATATGGCAAAGATGAAGTTCCATTTATTAAATCATGTCGTTGATGATATAAGGGCACTTGGTTCTATATCTGTGTTATCAGCAGGATTATACGAACACAAACATATGGAATTTAAATACATGTACCATACAACTTCGAAACGACAAGACGAGGCCATGAATGTCACCGTTGAAAGATTAGAAGAACGCATGTCAATATCACAGTGGGCATTAAACAGTGAATTTCTATCAAACAGTCACTTTTGTTCAGATGAAATTCAATTGAAAAAACTAAACATATTTAAGTCGGCAATTTATGCAATGAATGACGACATTCCCGTTATGCCAAGGCCACATC
>JAULBU010053850.1:0-12432 GCA_032358235.1 Odonthalia washingtoniensis | reverse complement strand
TACATTTGAGTGCAGGTGCGACCACCGTGAAAGGTCGCGCATGCCGGTGTGCGACGGGCGATTGGCGAGCACGATGTCCGGAAGTGCAGAGTGGGAGGGTTCAGTTGAGTGCATGAACGGAGAAGTAGGTGGATGAAGAGGATGAAAGCTGAGGCAGTCGAATACTTCTCGAAACTGAATACGGACGTAGATCACGGCCGCCCCCACCGAATTTCCAGCCCCGCGAAGCTGCGGAGCATCTTGGGTGGAATGTGCCGACGGTGTTTTCGCGTGTGTCGCAGGAGATGATGTGCAACGCTCGTCGCCTTCTGCAACTTCTCGGGGCTTAACAAAAACTGCCGCTGTTCGGTTTCTACCAATATGCTCAAAATATCCAACTTCGTAGGGCTGGTGAAGGAGTTCTTGGTCGGATAGAGCCGAAGGAGGAGACGGCCGAACAGCGAAGCAATTAGGACTCCCAATTGGTCAATGCCGGATGGAGTTGCGTTTGTAGTCGTAGTCGGTGCCGCCGCCCCAAACACATTGTTCAGGTAGCGAATACGCGGTGGCCCAACAACCGCAGATGGTGGACGACCGGTTGTAATGCCTTGATGAAGAACGAAGGGCCACTTTGAGGCTACAGTTGAGGCATGCAGGTATGTAAACCGAGTCACCCACCATGAAAGCCAGACGTTGTTGATCGGGTCGGCGGAGACGGATATGATAATAGCCGTCGGAAAGGTCGGCTCTGAACAAAGAGTCGTTGGGATGCGGCAGAGGGACCAAATCGCTTGGTTGATCCATGCAGAAGGTCCGCTCTTCCAATGCCTCATTGATAGCGGTATAATCCACAACGAGCTGAGGATTTCCCCCTTTAGAGGCAATGATGGAGGGAGAGAACAAGCCCTTACGCCGTAATTGTACCGCATACCTGGTCGAAGACTTCCGAACGAAACCCATACTGATCCATCTTGCCACTTCTGCTTCCGCGAATACACGATGTTCCGGGGTCAGGTGGTATGGGCAATGGAAATGCGCACGCAGTGGGTGACGCCACGGAAATTGAATCCCAAACCGTAACTGACGGACCAACCACGGGGTGGCACCGATTCTGTGCCACTCCAGATATGACCGACCAACTCGGGCGAAGGGGGATCATTTTTCCGGTGGCTTGGGGGCGGGGGATCGCGGGTTGGATGAGTACGACCTCTGTTGGAGTAGTGGTTGGTATTCTGGCTGCTGCCTCTGTCGCGGTTGGTAATTGAGGTGGATGTAGATGAGCGAGAAGAGCGGTCTTGGTCTCGATTCTAGTTCGTCCGATTGGCTTGCTGCGTGTTTAATGGCTTGCCGCTTTTCGGCGAGGAAAGCCTGGTTTCCCCACTTGGCGAGGGAAATAGGGGCTTTGAGGTAGGACTCGAGAACAACCTCTTCGGCACAATTAAAGGCACCTTGATTCGCGCAGAGAATTTCGTAGCGCCCGAGGAGGAGTCCGTAGAATCCGGACTCTCCAAGCTGAAGGTCTGAGTTTGCTTGGATTCCGTATCGGGAGGCCTTCTTGTCTCGCTTGTTGAGGGTTGGGGTGAGGCGTTCTGCGAGTTGTGTCCAATGTTCCGTGAGCGTACGCTGACTCTCGACGAACGCGGTAAAGTAGGCGGCGTAAACGAACAGGTTGTATGCCTCTTCAATGTGGCCAATGTCGAATAATACTATCGACGCGAACAATTCGATCGCGCAATCGGAAGGAGGAGGTCAGGCAGAGGGAACGAATGACAAGAAAAGGTGGGAAAATATCATGCACGATCAATGAACGTTACAATACTACAGCTCATACTGAATTAATTAGAGGGTTACACGTACTGATACACAAAAATTACACTACAGGGAGATCTCTAACAGGGGCCAAGGCCAAAACGGAAACAACACGTGTGAAATACAGTACATCTAGCGGAGACCACAATCCAGGGAGGAACCACCTAGGCCATTGTCTACAGTTTACACCACACGTGTAAAAACGCAGTATGCAATTAACCCGACACAAAAGTCTATCGACACGTGTAGGAATCATCACGACGACGCGGGACCCAGCACACACATTATAGATTATATAATGCGGATTCCTATCTACTGATCAATAATAATAAAAGAACAACAAACAGATTTCAACCAACAAAAAACATAGATTTCCATCTACTTCATCACGACTAAGACGAGCCGACTTTTACGTCAAAGACCAGCACGCTACCGCAATGAAAGGTGAGGGTTTTAGCGTCGCCCGTTACGGATTTACCTAACGACCAACCGCGAACAGGATTGGCGGATTAGCTCAAATTAGAGTGGATACGGGTAGCCTAGTCTGTACGGTAGGGTTCACTCGTCAATACCCCAGGACAAGGATACCGAACTGTATAGAAGAAGGGAATAATTACCACACACTTACTAATACAGTAAAATGGAGGAGGAAAAGTCAGACAGGATAGCAGGTGAGGAAGAGGCTACTAAGAGCGAGCAACGACCATGACGAATTTGGATAGATATCACAGACAGCGCTAGTCCCCGACTTATTGTGGAATGACAGCTCGTGGAAGACTTGCTCGGTCTCGAATGAGGTGGGGTCAAGAGTTCTAACGTTGGATGGAGGGATGAATCGAGGCAAGAATGTGGAACCTCTCCACTGTTCGTACCACTCGGAGGTGAACTTCGAAGCGGTTGCCCTGGTGGTATCGATCTTGTAATCGGTTGAGTCGTCGGAGTCGGATGAAGAAGAAATCGGGAGTTCGGGCACCGGCCAAGTGGGGTCCGGGTTGTCGTCGTCCGGATAATCCCCAGAGTTTTCCGAATCTTGGTCGGCGTCGGGGGCGGGGTGAGCAGCCCAATGCCTCCCAGAGTTATTCGCGCTCGGCGGCTTCGAGTGCTTGGGCTTTGTAGAAGTAGCGATGACTGGCGTGGAACTTCCAATAGCCTGACCGAAGGGCGGGTGTGTGGGCGCATTATCATTATGCAGTCGGAGCTGAGAGCGGATGATGGACGAGAGCGCGGTGAGTTGAGAGTCGGAGAATGGGATCTTCACCCAGTCAAAGATGGAGTCAATTGACTGGGTAAAGCAGGAGGCCGTTTAGAAGTTGTAGCTTGAGGCTGCGAAGCGGCCTTCTTTGTTCGCGGAGCGGCAGCGGATGCAGTGGATGAGGAATTGGTTGGTTTACTGGGTTGCTCGGGCATGTTGCGGCGAGAAGGTATCATCGAATAATGGCATCTGACCTTCGCACAGTTGCACGGGGAGAATGATTCTTCCAAAATTTTCATTCGATTGAAGAGTTTGACTGAGGGAAGGACGTGGTGGGGCAGCCCGTTGGACGAGCGACCCACTCCTATTTTTTAAAAGTTCCTCTACTGTATCCACGTGTGTCAAGTACAGTTAGTTGCCCAATACCCAGTCCGGGGTATTACAGATGTGATCGAGATACAAGAACTGATACACTCAAAAAGACACCGTCACATGTAGGATGTGATCAAAGAATAAACAGAAATTTGATCGTCTTATGTGTAAAGAAACATTAGTCAAACGGACTTCGCAATTGGGAAGGTGAAAAACGGAATCAAAAGAAAAAGAAGGCAGTTCCACTATGCAATGATGATTGAGATGTACACGTTCTTTATATATACAGTACGTTATACAAACGTCTTAAAAAACGGAAGGACGACCTTAAAAGAAACTAATAACTAAGAAAAAGAAATGATAAAGGGATGACTTTTAATTTGAACATTTTCTCTGAACAACATAGATTAATTAATTTTCGTTTCCTGACGGGATATGTTGACCTTGTCTCACAGGTTATAAATTTATCCAGTGGCCAAATGGAGAGAAGCAGGTATTTTGTGACGCACTGACGGCTGATTGTATCGTAATGCATCGCCTTGCTGTTCCCTGTCGGTGGAAGGACATGAAAATGACTTTCGAAGTGTGAGACTATGTTCTCTCTGAGTTCTTTTGGGAAGCGGTCGAGTCATTTATAGAATCTTATTGGTAACTGGTTTCTGATTTCTACCCGACGATTCGATTTGATTAACGAGCGTGCGGAGGACTCGCTAATTTCGTACATGAAAATGGGGCGGTTCTTAACAATCTATTTGGGTTCATAGATTGCGCCAAAATTGCAATGGTACGACCAGGTGGACAAGTATAAAACAAAAGGGCATATTACAGTGGACACAAATGGTCCCACTGTTTAATTTATCAGACAATAACGACCCCCTGATGAGATTATTTTCTACCTCTATGGTTCGGAGGTAGGAAGACGTCATGATTTGGAGTTATATCGGCAGAGAGACCTCAATAATGAATTAAAAATATACATTTCAAATAAATGATGGGCAGTGCTGCATCTTTGGAGACGATTATTACGCCCTCCGCTCATGGATGGAAGTTGCATATCTTCGAAACCTTGAAACTCTACAGAAACACGTATAAAATGTTCCAATGAACGTAGCGCGTGTTTCCGTGGAATGTTCATACAAGAACTCAAGAAAGTTTTATCTTCAATTGACTACATGCGGATGTTAATGGTAAGACAAGCGCCTATCGCATTGATGTTTAAAGCATCTGCGCTACTCTGAAATTTTATGGTGTGTGTTGGACATGGAGTGAATCAAGTAGTATTTTTCATTTCAATGTGATCCACCGTCTTTACAATCCTACCTGAGCATCACCGTTTAATAAAAAGGTATATATGAATTTCTTCGAAATTGATGCGAGGGGTAAGATATTCTGCTTGCATTCCTCTATTACAGCTTTACGTGCCTATTTGTCCATTTATAAACGAACCCGATCCATTTCCAACCTATCAGAATCGAGTTGTGGCTATCGCTATTGCATAATTCCCATCCGAATTTTCCTATCATGTAGTAATGCATCCCTTTCCGCCTTTATATCCTGTATTAATGTATCTATTGATACCTCCAGTTCATATTACAATTTCTCCAACGAGAGGCGGTCAAGTTCCATCTTAAATATTTTATCAGCTGTAGCCTTCTGAATTCACACGTGTTAGGTGATCCATTCATCGTCATCGTCATCATCATCATCATCATCATCATCATCATCATCATCATCCTCATCATCCTCATCATCATCATCATCATCATCATCCTCAGATATGATTCTTTCACGATAATACGTTGTGATTTTAGTTGGTGTTCTAAGGTTAATTTCTAATTCCCTCAACTCTTCAACACTTGCTTTTAAACGCTCATCTAGCCCTGTGTTCTCGTCGCGCTCAGCGTGACGCTTTTCTTCGATTTCATCTACCGCCTGTGTTATAGCATGAAATGAAATTTCTGGTTCACATAGAACACCCACTATCCCACTAGCCACTTAGTTGTGGGTCACAGCAATGTCATGATCCCCAATTAGCTTTTCATAACGAACATTTACTTTTCCAATTTGGCTGCATCACATTCAGAAATACGTTCACCGGAACCGATTCCAGAAAAACTGCGAGTGTATCGGAGAATTTATTTTTTGTCTCACCGTGCGCAGCGAAATGGACATCTGTGCATAATATTGCTTTTGGTAGTTGTACATCTAAGAAATTTGTGAAACGCACCCGCCCCTTTTCCAGTTCGTTTGTTCCGTGTTGGTTCACCTCTGTTACTATATTGAACACTACCTGCTCCACTTGTGTTTCATTGTTTTGCAGATTCTTGCTGTCCGCAACATTCTCTCCCTCTTTACCATGCTCCATCTATTTAGTGCAATTTAAGTTACTTCCCGCTTTCTGCGACTCGAGCCCCGCCATTTCTGCACTTGATGTTGACTGGTGAAACAATATTTTTGCGTGCTTCTCGCCGCGCCCGTTGCCTTTGTGCAATTCGTGGACGCCAGTGAAAAGAGTGTGGATATCAATCACACCCACATCTAAACAAAATAAATAAAAACTGCTCGGTCGGAGATTCTTGCGAGGACTCGGACAATTTTTCTGATTCATGGAAAGTAACGGTTGGTGTACATGCGATCTTTTCATTTCTATTGGTCATTTTTAATTCTTCAAGAAAAATATCTTTTTTCGAATTTTTTGCGTTTAATTTGCTAGTGACTCGAAAATGTGACTTAAACACCGAGTGAGCGAAAAAAAACTTTGAAAATGACAAACTTTTGCATTGTCATATACCCGCGTATGTTTTGCACTTAATGCATTAAGTCATAAATAAGTGAAATGATTTGACCAAAACTCCCTATTATTCGAGGAGGTCAGAATTTTGAATTGGAATCTTGGTTGAAGGTTACAGTGAACACGTGTGAAATTTAATTTTCAAGTGATTGGTTCATGGTTGAATAGGTAGTTTTGGATAAGTGAAATGCCTAAATATTTACTTGCAAAAATGACAGAAAGTAATGAATGTTTTAGTCACAAATGTTTATTCAATTCAAATGTTTTTATTGAACTGTGTCGGATGTTTGGGTCAAATAATGTTCCAGAAAATTCGATTCAACCGAGATAAAACCGCAATGTTTGTTTCATGTTCTCTCCATCAAATTTGAATCGATGAAAAACCCGCCATGTTTACGTTCAAACACCTTCCCTCAATTTCGGTGATACCGAAAAAGAAATGAATGTACAACCTGCACTATGAGGAGAACTGACTTTTCCATTGGAAAATTCAGAAAAACAATTACGAGAAAGAAGCGAATGCTTTGAAATGCCATAATACTGAACATGGACGTGGCGGTCCTGTATCATGTGCATAGGAGACTCAAGAAAAGAAAAATGGACTTATGAAAACTACTTTTACGAAAACGGCACGTGAAAGGAGTAACTTTTAATCTAAACGAATTTTCAGAAAACCAAAGCTTGACCGGCTTTTGGGTCACCAAAAATGACGTACACAAAACTGCACGCATAAACTATTTTTAGGACGCAGAACGGGAGGAACGGGCTACTATTGTGATGAAATCACAATAGTAGCACCTTCTTCCCGGGATTCATTGTGGTAAAGTGATGTGCCGTCTCGCAGTACCATGTCGTTTGAGGTACGTTGAATTTACATTTGAGATGAAGGACTACGTACTTTCTGAATATTTTTTAAAGTAAATAGAGTCTTTTATTGAGACGTATGGCGGCTTTGTTTAAACTTTAAGATAAGACTTACTAAATACCCGTGAATTTGATTATGCAAAATTCAATATCGACAATTGTTCCCCTGTGAATAATTTCATATGTTTCATTGATAGTACGAAAGTCGCATCTACGGAACAGGTGGGCCAGCATAAAATCAACAGCCGTGTTATAGCGACCATAAGACGTTTAATTGTTATATTTACCGAACAATCTGCTCACCTGATGAGCTTATTTTTTATTTATACGGCCCCAAAGTGGGGCGCCGTCAGGACTTAAAGATTTATTAACAAAGATTTCACAACAGCAAGTTACAGGAAAATTTGAAAATTGAAGGAACGATATACTGCATATTCGGGTACGCCACGTATGTGATGGGTACCTGGATGAAAGTTGCATACCCAAGAGGAACTGACAGCTCACAGCAATATATTTATAACATTGGAATGAATAGTGTGCTTGCTGCCATGGAGTGGTCTTATTAGGATATAAAACTGATGTAGGAGACTGGCGACTATGGACTATAAAATAATGTTAAAAGTGAACCAAGCGCCAATAGCAATGATGTGCAGAGCATCAAATTTACTTTGGAATTTTAACATTTATCTTGGTCACGGTGTTCAAGTGCAAAGTTATTTTAATTGTCCCCCAGACTTACATACATACAGTAACATGACTTAAATAATTAATAAAATATATCAAATTTTGAGCAACTGCTGCAATGTGATACTATTTTGTTTTCGTTCCTCTATACACGTTCACCTTTCCTCTTCCTTCAAGTCCAATCTAGTTCTATCCATTGCAAGGGGCTCAGAGTCCAATTGTAGACGCCGCTACTGCAGTTCCTCCAATTTTTTGGCTCCAGCCATCTCCACCATTTCCCTACTTGCTTCCCGTTCGTCTTTGGATTTTTCCGAAGTGAAACGGTCACACTCCATTTTAAATTTTTCCGCATTTGCGAGTTGACGATGTACATGCTCTGCATTCATTTCTCCATCTTTATCGACTGAGTCTTCCGACGATTATCTTTTGCGATACATTGGGGTGTCTGTAGGCTGCCCACTAAACCCACCTCTGCGATTCATTTTCTGATATCTTATCTGGTCATCGCTCACGCTGAGCCTCTTATCTAGACCAGTCATTTAGTCTCTTTCTGCCCGATGTTTTCTCATTCTAATCGACGGTATGTGTAATATCATTTAAAATAACCTCCCTTTCTCCGCTCACATCTATAATTCTACTTGAAGTTAAATTTCTGGTCACCGTAGTGCAGTGATCTGAAATAGATTTTTTAAACCTGTCGTTTAGACTTTTCCACGACGGCTTACTTACCCCAATAAATAAACAAGGGGGTGCTGTTGTTTAAAATATTTGGCGCCGTACCACCATAAAATTAGCCCCCGTCTCACCATACGTATGATGCGACGAAGGCTAATTTCCGGGTATACCTGAAAATATGGACATCTGTTGCTATTTCTTCTTTTAATAACATATGTCCAACATATTCGTAAAAACGGATGCACCTTTTTGGTGCATCTGTTGTTGCAATTTGCTCAACTTGCTGAACAATTTGTACATTGGGGAGCACATTTGATTCGTTTTGACGTACAGATTGTCCTTCAATGACTGTAGTTTCATTTTAAAATAATTGCACAGTTCATGTTTCTAGTACAGTTACTATTCCCACCGATTATGCAACATTCAGTGGGATTGGGAAGAAATCAGCTGCTCATGGGTCAGCAATGACAAATTCAGTTCTTGCTACGTAATTATCTAATACATCAGAAGCCTTTCCCACTTCCCCTACTGCCTGTTCCATTGCCCCCTTATGGAACATACATGATAATACGAAGTGCTGACGGTATTTGTTTTGGTTTGATGTTTTCGGAAGTGCACAGTGGTGACGGTTTAGATTTAGTTTGACTTTTTTTTGATGGATAATGTGATGTATTTGTTTCTAGTTTGATTTCGTTTGGGGTGGTAGTGTGTCGGATTCTGACGATCCGTAATTAGGGTGAATTCTTCTGGGGAGATAATGAAAAAGCGGAACTTATTTTATGCAAATATCTCGACTAACGATTATTTTATGCAAGCTTAGTACTTTTCTGCATTGTTTAATGTTCCATTAGCGTACTGTATTGGATGAAATTTACCATATTATCCTTTTTGAGAAAGAACTGAGCCAACAGAATGTGCGGATACGTCTGTCTCAACTATGAAAGGCTCCTGGAAATTAGGGTATGCTAGGAAAGGTGGTTTTCACAATTTCCCTTCAAGGATTCCAAATGATTTTCCAGTTACCGAAGAAACTTTCCACTTTTGATAGTCATTGCATGCAAAGAGGCTACGATCTTGGCAAATTCACTTTTTAAATATTCTGTAGACTAATAAAACTTCTTAATTTTGTCTTTGTAGAAGGAGTGGGGGCATCGTTCACTTTAGATATTTTAGATGGATCTACGTTAATTCAATGTATGTGACAGGCTCATTTTTAATCCAAATGGCATGACTTGGAAACTATAAGTTCCACAATTACAGATAAAGGTCATTGTTTTACATAATTCAGACATTTTGGAACTTGCCAATATCCACGGTAGAGATACGTGTAAGTGAAAAATGATAATCCTCCTAAACCCTCAAGAATTTCTTCTGTTTAGTAGAGGAAATCTGTCTGAAATCATTTGTTTGTTAAGTAGTCGGTAACCAATACATAACATGGACTGTTATCTTGTTTTAATGTCATTACGATTGGGAAAGACCGTGAAGATTCCGATAGGACAATAATACCCCATCCAATAATATGCTAATCTCTTTTTCAATGAAAAAATACCAATTATGCGGCTGCCGACGTGGTCGATGATATATTCTTCCCCCTCATAATATTACTGCAGTAATTATAGAAATTCTTCCTTGTCAGCTTCATCTGTGTTTCTAGAAATGGACTGCGCAGTCCACAGTGCGGAAGTCAGTGAAAAAGATGCTCGTAATTGCGATTTTGATCAAAATGAATTGCCGCATCCACTGTAGCGCAGTTCCAAACTGCGAATTTTGTAGTCTTTGCCCTTCACTGTCGTTTTTCCAAAAAATCAAAAACACTGTGCAGTTCGGAGATTCATCTATCGCAGTTTCAATTAAAGTGTGAAGTTTATAATTTTATCGAAATTATGTACAGTGTAAAATAGATCTGATTTCTTTACGATTAAAGTTTAGGGAGGATCTGCGATCAGTATACTGATCGTCGATTCTTACCTAAAATGTCGATTTCTCACTTTACTCCCTATAGGGAGTAAGGTGAGAAATCGACATTTTAAGTACGGAAGAGTTGGGAAATCGATAAATTCAGTGCTGAGATGATTAAGAATAAACGTTTACGATACGGAGAATATATATATGTGTTTAAATCAGTGGCGTGGCCTCCCTACTGTTTTGGTTCTTCAAGGTTTTTTCCCTACTAAAAAGTAATGGATGTTTGTAACGTTTACCATCCATCTCCAGTAATCGTTATCCCCCTCCTATTTCATCCCCCTCATTCATGTGTTGATAAAACGTTGAAAAAATGAGACATTACTGTGGAGAAAGGCAGCGTACCTACTTGGACAAATTTAAGAAATGAGAAGTATGCAGAGCATATTCATCATTGAGATACGTCATACTATGAGTGTAAATAGTCTTTAAATCACAAGGAGCGAAGAGTCAACTGAATGTGACACTGAAGAACAAAATAAGATCCGTGAAACCGCAAAAAATGTTGAACGTCGCTGAAAATATTCAGAGGAATGCCCTTTTAAAACGCCAACATTCTGCTACGTTATGCACCAAGCCCGTCCCACCGAAAATTAAACAACATAAACTTATATCACCATAAAAGGTATACCTTTTGTAAAATGATACAGAACGCTGATAATCTCTATAGAGATTATCAGCGTTCTGTATCATTAGTTCCAGGAATGGATCTCATGGAATCCACTGCTGTCAGGAAGGTTCCTATCACAAGCCTTCGTACAGTTGAACTGCGTGGTGCAGGAGAAGTCCCACAGTATTTTGCATTTTATTGTGATTGAAATGGGTTCCCTTTTGATCATGGCGTTTCTGTTCTTTCTGAGAAGCATGGATCGATGATGTTGCAGAACATCATCTTATATCATCCTGGAAGAAACAATATGAAGAAGTTGCGTTTATACTTCCATTGCAAAAGGACTTCGATAATGTTTAGTTGCAAGCCACTCATATCGTTGCTACATATAGCAATGTACATATATCTGTAGCTATACCTACTTCACGAGGTCGCCCATCCAAGAACAGAGGTAACCGAAAACTTTCATGGTTTGAAAGGGGTCCAGGCATACCGAAAAAACGGATATGCACCTGTTCATTATGTGGTGCAAAAGGACACAATGTAAGATTGTGTAAATTTCGTCAACAAAAAACTGGTACATAACTATATCTGTATTAACACTTCTAGGTTTCGTACATCTCCCTCACAGATATGTACGAAACATGGACGATAATTGAAACACAGCAGGCTGCTGTGTCCCTATTATCATCCACTTTTCTAGCCACATTTAAATTAATTTCCACTGTTTCATACATATTTTTGTCAGGCTCATACTGAAAATGTTGATTTGAAACGATCCTCCCACTGCATTTGTCAATTTTCAAACTCTTCCGTACTGAAAATGCCGATTTCCCACCTTACTCCCGGCCAGTTGACATTTTCACCAACTTTTATTAAAGTTTCTTGCCTTAAAAATTTAAGTGTGACTGTGGGTGATAACAGGTAGGGTATATATTTCACCCGTTTTATTTCAAAGTATCAACTTATTGTGATAGTATCACAATCAGTTGATAATTTGTTCCAATGAGAAAAGTTTATTCAATATGTATTTATGTAGTAGTAACGTAGTAGCAGTACATAGATATATATTGAATCAAATTTTCCATTGTAAAGCACGAACGGATGGTATGGTAGTACCATACCACCCGTTCGTGTCTTCCAATGAAAAGTTTTGTGTGATAAGTTGTTGCTGTGAACAATTGAATATATGTGTTATGGTTGAAGATTCATACCAGACCATTCAAATATAACAAATAAATCCAATTATAAATGGGAAGTCATTCCTATTGTATGTCATCTTGAAAGGTAGATATTTTTTCTCAGAAATGAGACCCATAATACAATATCGCATGAGAAAACTTGTTAATTGTTGTTCTGAGGGATAATTGGTAGAATCTTCGCCTGTTGTACATTTTCCCTCTGAGGGTGTCACCCTACTACTACTACTACTACTACTACTACTACTACTACTACTACTACTACTACTACTACTACTACTACTACTACTAC
>JAULBU010053839.1:0-12433 GCA_032358235.1 Odonthalia washingtoniensis | reverse complement strand
AAACGAGCCCTTCGACAGAAAAGGCCATCAGCAACGGACCAACTTTTTGAGCACGACGATCAAGTTCTAAACAGGCGTGAAAAAGACCACTCCAACCGTATAGGGGAATTTTCGGGGCCGTTTCAAGGTTGACTACCAAGAGCGCAAGTCCAAATTGGTACACGTCTTCGACCTCCCCCACAGAAACTAGATACCGTTCAATATATCAAAAATCAAACATTACATCCCCGTTACACAACTTTTGACGCTCCCATTCAGTGACATCAAGAACTCTCTCCTGCTTCACCTCTCATTCTTCTGAGGACGATGTATTACTTTCTGAGATAATAACACAGCAAGATCCTCGTTCTCAATCTCCAGAAATGATGAAAGTGAGACGAGATGAGATTTCCAACCTGATCAGACGTTGCACGTTCAAGGTTCTTCTTAAAGAAGACATCCCTCAGAACGCAAACGTGCTTCCTGGAAGGTTCGTATTAAGCCTAGAAACTATTGACGGAACTATTGAACACAAGGCTATATTCATCATTGGAGGCCATTGTGACAACTTAAAAGAATTTATGGTCCGTTCCTCACAAACCCTAAATCCTCAATAGGTCCGTCTCCTACTCGCTTTGGAAACAGCTTTTGGTTTTGACATCTGGACAACCAATGTTAGCCAAGCCTACGTTCAATCGGCGATACAAATCGCCAGAGATATTTTACCGCAAACAACCGTCCCTGAATTGGAACTAAGCCCAGAACAGTGCATGAAAATACTTCGCCCCTTGTATGGACTCTCAGAGTCCGCGGACTTATGGTACGAAAAGATTCATTCTTTTCACTCCAAGGATATTGGTATGTCACATATGGAAATTGACAATTCCTTCCAGTACACCCTCAAAAGCTTGATACTTTCTAAAATGTCAGGGACATACGTCGACTACTTAATAAGAGCTGTTGGTAAAGAATTCAAGCAGCTATCAAAGTCAACTGAACCAACCTTCGAGATGAAACGGTCAGAACCGTTATCCTGGGAGTTCTCCGAGTGTCGCCTCAACTACGAAAATTCAAACACCCTTCAACAAACGCAACGGAATTATATGTTAAAAATTCAACACCTTGACGATTCTGCCACCTTCTCAACTTTCCGCTCAATGCGGATGCACCTGGCTTGGTTAAACTATACCAGACCAGATTGCGAATTCTAGATCTCAAGACTAACGCAGGTGAACGTATCATCCTACCTGAAATCACCAAAGACATACCTCTCCCACCTCAATAAGGTGACCAGATATGCGAAACACTACGACGTCTCGACACTTTTTCCTCAACTCGACCTCAGCACTATCGACGTCATCGGATACTCGGATGCACCTTTTAGTATTAAAGAGGATTTGTCATCAAAACTTGGCTACATCATCCTAATCAGCGACGCATCCCACACCATCATACCAACCATTTTTCTATTCTACAAATCAAAGCGTCTCTGTCGCTTAGCCATAGCAGCCAAGTTCCTTGATTTTAGCAACTTATTCGACGCTACGTCCACAATCACGTCCGACATCTCCCGCCTCACCAATCGACAAGTCCAACTGCAACTGTTTACTGATAGTAAGTCATTATTTGACATCATCAGAGACGGCTCGAGGACAAGCGAAAATAGACTAATTTTTGATGTTTCGGCTGCACGTAAAGGTTTTAAAACTGGTGAAATATAGAACATAGGTTTGGTGCGATCGGAGTCCAACATTGCCGATGGCATAACAAAACAGATGGCTGAAGCCGATCTCAGACAAATCCTTTCTTCAGGAAAACACGTCCCTAACCCAACCCAATGGATTATCCGCCATCGAACAGACGCCGCCCAACTAGCCTGAAATTCTCTCTCTTTTTCATAATCACCTTCAGACTACCATACTTTCCACAGGATACAATCACGCACCCTTTACGACTAATCTTATCTTCATGCAATCATACTAAAAGAAAAGACCACACCCACTTTCTCTAATTGGTGTCCCAACCGATGGAACGAACAACATGAAACAGGGAATCTATACCATATACACATCTGACTCCTCCTTCCCTGCCCACCATTTATTTCTCAACATTTTTCTTCTTCTCCTTCTTCTTCAAAATTCTTTTACTTTTCATTCCGATTCAATCCGATCACTTCCTAAATCAAGACTCTCTAGTAATACGAATGGGGAACTGTTGAAATAAAATACAGTAGACTATCATACCCACACTGCCTACCCACAACGTCTGGGCTCCAGCTCACTATACAGCAACATGAAAAGCCTCAACACGTGGGCACCACCCATGGCACTTGTATCCTTCACATACTCTCTTCCAACTTCAAGCACCTCCACTTTTATCAGATATCTACTGTCTGATTCGTGAGTGGAATTCTTCTCCTCGTAAGAATCCCATTCGCGTCTTTCCCTTCTCCTTCTCTATGCACTCAGATCTTACAGCATGGTTACCATTGACCACGCTAATTAATATCTACTACGATTTCGGCTTCAGCCTAAATACTCCAACTATACAGTTAGCAGGAATATCACTAGTGCCACGTGGTACACGGAACTAACTTCAAGCAAATTACCTTCACGCCTTTATCTACTGCCCAGGATTCGTGTTCTAGCGTTCCCCGCTTTATAAGAACGCCATTCGCAACTCCTCCTGTCCACTCATTCCCTTTTCACTAACTTACTTTCTACTATTATTATTATAAAGAAAATAATTCCCGGCAAGGTGTTATCACCTTAGTCACCTAGTACACTCGTTCATACGACTACACCTCCATCTGTTCAGCATTCCCCTTTCATCGCCCGTCACACCTTCCATTAACCAGATCTACCACAACCATCGCACGTGCCAGAATACGCCATTTCTACGTCGACCTGAGATACACCTACCCAATCCTAAACACTCTGTCGTACACGTGGCAAAGGACCTATCCAAAGTGCCTATTGTCATCACTTTGTTCCACGCCGGTATACTGTTCTACGTACACTTCGACAGAAATAAAACTTCCTCCCATCTAATTCAGGACGGCGACAGTAGGGTTTCGAGGGACGATATCATGACAAGTTTGTTAGAACGCAGCATGTGAAACAGCAAGTTAAAAACCGAGTCCCAAAATTGATGATGTACAAGGTTCAACTATCAGCAATAACAACACAGAACTATATTATAATGACGCTGATATCATCAACAGCTGAATTTTCTTGTCGTTTAAATCAATCAATTATCATCATCATCATCATTACTATTACCAGTACGCCAGATGCACCTATATCACGATATGATAAACCAAAACCTTTACTCTCAATCTTGCGTATACGTTCAGATTCATCACCATTATCATAATGTTATGATAACCGTTATTACCGCACCTGCCAAACTCATCTCAATGAACAGTAAATACAAATTTGCGATTATGATTATGTTTAATATTAATTAAAGCAGGTGCCGATAACCAATCATGACATTTTACAGTATCGAATTGTTGATTCATAAATCGTTCACTTTCCGACATAAAATGTACTATTGCACGATACATATTTGTCACTTCTTGCACAAAATAACCAGATAATTGAAATGATATATGAATATGTACGCCATGTATACGTTCTCTGGTACAAATATCATTCGATAGTGAATACCGCACAGTATGTTATGGTTTATTCGAAGATGTTTTGAATTATATGATGATTATGCTGAATAGATTAACAAATGTTGCAGAATATATAGAAAGTGAAGAATGTAAATTTTAATCAACTATTAAAGTTTTATGGAATTCTTTGCAAGTCATACTTGCTACTTTCATACAACCTTCCAATTTTCTTCTTCTTCTTCTTCATCATCATCATCATCATCATCATCTGCATCACTTATTTATTTATTACTATATAAGAATGAAAAAAATCACTTTCAAACAATACAACAACAACATATGTTGTTGTGGTTGCTGATGTTGAACGATCATTATCCGCTAATGATGATATTATCATTGACGGATAATGATAGTTAAATTAATTCTTTAATATGTTTAATTAAATATATATAACTGTTATAGTTTGAATATATTGTTAGAAACATTTCTAAAACCAAGTATATATAATTTAGAAGTTTCTTATAATCAATTACATAAATTTAATATGATGAGTACACGTCTTCAACTCGTGGACTCCTAATCATAAATTATCTCCGTGAACAAAGCATGATATGAAATTAAGTCGTATATTAGGAACAGCGGTTGAACTATTTATGAACACAATACATAAAGATATTGAAACATATGTTAGAAAGATATTACAGGTAAACGTACAGGTACATTATTAGTACAACATCGAAATAAAAAAATATTTAAACAAACTGGAATTATGATAAATTACATAACTTCATGTTCAAAATTAGCTGTATGAGTACTTGGAATGACAAATGAAATTGGATTTTGTATCTACATGGACTGATAGTAATATACTAATTAATAAAATCAATAATAATAACATCTGAAAAGGAAGGATTGGTAGTGGATGGTGTGTTGGATTGTGGATTAATTGATATTTTAAAATGGAAAAGTACGATTAGCGGAGATGGTAAATTACTTGATATGTTAAAAGGGAAAGGGACGATTAGCGAAGGTGGTAAATTAAAACACTTGAGGTCTAACCAGTTACAAAATCAACTCGATTCGACAAACAACAAGTGACAGGTACAGTATCAGAGACCGAACTGCGTGCACGATCTCAGTTTTCATATTGAAGCCCAGTACAAGGTGAAAGGCAAATTATAATCAAGGCACGTGCTACACGTATGCAATGGAGATATCATATAAATCACTCTCATTGATTGTAGAGGAAATAATGATTTCTCACGGCAAGTATCAAGGTCGGAACATGCTTGAGAGGGAGTGTTATTACTTTTTGATGCCACTACAGGTGTACAGGCACAGACACTAATCAGGCATTGTTGGACTTTCTATGGAAGCTAAATGCTATAGATGATGTTGGGAATATAGGTATGATTGAATTAGGTATGGATGTAGCTAGCAGCATCTGAATTTTATAATAAATCAGATAATGTATATGATTTGGATTTCAAGAACCCAAATTCAACATATCGTTCATCGTCTACGGAATTAGCAAACTTTTAGAAACGATTACTAAAATAGTTTGTCTGTCATTTATATCACTATGGAAAAAACGGAATAAGATTTTTGTTTCCATTTTTTTCTAATTGTTAGCAGGTCAACATCTCATTTGTCATCTACGGAATTAGGAAAAGTTTATAAATGATTACTAAAATAGTTTGCCTGTCATTGATATCACTACGGGAAAAAAGGAATAAGAATTATATTTTCCCTTTTTTTCTAGTTATTAGCAGGTGCAAGCTCGGAAGATGGTTCAGTCTCTGTTTGGGAAGTAGCTGTGGAGACAGATGTAGAGGAACTTAGAGATGGGTTTTAGACGATGGCACGGAAGAATTCCCACAGTTACTATTCATTCACATGGGTCAGAAGAACATCAAAGATGCTCAGTGACATCCAGCTTGTCCCAATTTGATTGTTTCGACGGCTGAAGATGGTATTAATGTATTCCAACCGACTAATATGGCTCTGCCGACATGACACAGTCAATAACCTTCTTAAGGGAAGAAACTACATTACCGAACTGGTGCATTCCCTGATTTCAAAACTGAAATCCTTTTAAAACTGAAATGAAATGTAAACAACATGTAATAACTAAATTGAACAAGGAACAGGACCGAGGATTCACGGCTTAGTGAACCTGACAAAAAAGTTTAATTTCTTCTTGCAGTTACATGTACAAGACCTCATCCTTCAAATTCAGTGTCTACTGACGCATCTGTTCTTATTTCTATCAACGCCTCCAAAATATTTTGGAACTGGATACCCTCCTTGGGGAGAAATTGTAAAATCATGTAGTCGTGATCGTTTTTTCTTTCCAATTCTTGACCATATGCCATTTTATCCAGTACCATGTTAGTATTTTCATTTAATCAGTCATCTCACCCATACTTGCAGCATTACGTTCCCCTTCTCCCCATTAATTAAATCTCTTTTTTTCGCTTTCACACCCTTCGGTCGTTCATAAGCTCTTGCGTTGCTTTCATCATCGTCATCTTGAATTGATCCAACAGTACTTAGTGGTAATTCCTCGATGCTTTGAGAAATGTTCTTGTTTCTTACCATAATTTTACTAATTGCTCTTCTCTCTTCTTCTTCTCATTGACCGCCAAATTTTGGATGAACTGATAAATAATTGGCGGCCAGCATGTACTTGAATGTCTTTGCCAGTTGATATGTCCAATCCGCCTTTTCCGTCCCCACCTTCTTAAAATAAGGTTTCATTACCAGATCTTGTATGGTTTCCACTGTCATTCCACTTCTTTGAACATTGTTCATCGAACTTCTTGCACCTACATATTTTTGGGTTTCCCTCTGCAAGTGTTTCCACTATACTCTCAGTGTACTAGGTGTCCTTTCAAGGTTGAAATTCAAATTTCAGTATTCTGCAATTCCCTCCCACATCGTCTTCCTGTTCTGGTACATTCCCTCATGTGATGAATTTATCCACGCTTTTGCGAGGTATAATGATTCTGTTGGACTAAAGTGCTTACCATTTCTCTTCATTTTCGCTTCCTCCATTTCCATTTCCATTTCATCGCGAACTCTATTCTTTGATCCTTTCGGCCGTCTTTTTCGCTTCCCTTCCATCCACCTCATTGGCACTGCCAACGCAAATACAAGATCATATCCTACTCAACCGCCTCAGAGTCTGCATTTCGCCTCGGTTTCAGGACCAAGCCCAAATAATCACAGAATACTACGATGAGGTCATTACGAGATTAGGACGACTAACAACAGCATAGATACCTCCAGAAGGTGTGGCGTAGTTAGACTAGAGAAACGGAGGAGGCATGGCGAAGAGATATTCAAGCTACTTATGCCAAGCCTGGGCAAAAAGCGGACACATTGCCCATCATTGTAAGGTTAAACAAAAGGGGAACGTATTAGGCGGACGCCCGAACCCACAGAATTAAAAAAGGCCAACGGGAATGCATCGGGAAGGGTTTTTGCATTGCGCAGAGGGGATGGATAAAGAGGAGGGCGTTGAAAAATGGGATAAAGAAATTCATGATTTTTTGCCGATCCTTACTTCATTCCAATCCTTGGATTGTTCGAGCGATTTGAATAATTCGACCAATTTTCTACCCGTTCATGTCTTGTCTCCCTTCCGTCACTTGACATTCGTCCATTGCCATAGTTGCTCCGTACGTTATTTATTTAGCCACCATGAGTGGTGTCGATCCTCCAACTTACCATGTAGAGTCAAATGTTACAACCACTACTGAAGAAATTAGTATCACCCCCAACTCCGTACATGAAGCAACGTCGCCCATTAATTCAATGTTAGATCCTGTACGACATTCCATTACAACCTCTTCAAGAGAGTCTGAACTTACTGCTCCCGAAGCAGGTATGTCATCCGTCTCGATGCAAGCTATGACTCCCCATACTACTACGCCTGTTGTTAATACGAGTCCCGTACGACCGCTAGTGGATGTAGATGTTACTAAAGATGAGTATAGGCGACAAACTAGCTTTTCAGCTGCGACGAACAATACCTACCCGGTACCAATTGCTTATGACGACGCTGGTCCATTTGACGACCAAGGTCTTTATGAGATGGCTCCTTGGTTCGGCAAGACAACCATCTTGGATGGTTCCATAATACTGCACTACGAGTGGAATGGGTTTCTTCCCGGGGTATCCCGTTGTCGTCTATGAAAAGCGAGTTCTGGATGCGCCAGTTTTGTTTTTACGATGCCGACTTGAGTGTCGGCCATGGACGTACTATCGCGAGTGTCCGAGTGGAATTTTCTCAGGCTGATAATGCCGGTTTGAACCATTCCCTCACCTTCACGCCACTTACGATTGATATCCGTGCTGATTTGTTGCTCTATCGCGCCCAACGGAAGATAGAGTATGTTGCTAAAATCCATCGCGTCTCATCGGATTTGCTCGAAGGTTGGCGAGGAAAACTCATTGTAATGAATGAGCAGATGTTATTCACGAAACAATGTATTGAGGCAGAGTTCAGTATGTTCGAAATAATTCAGCATACTGGAAGGTCCAGGTTTGGGATGAGCGTCGTTTTCGTTCGACGTATGAATTGGCAGTTCCGTACCAGTGCGTTACGCATCATAATCCACGAACCCACACGCGTAATATTGGTTGCGTCAAGCTTTCAAAAAACTGGGTTCGGGTTGAGGTAACGCCAGTACAGGCGGGGTACAAACGATCTTATTCAGAGAGTGAAAGGAAAGGATTGAAGTTGTTTCTCATTCAGCTTGAATGAGTAGGGGTTATTATTTTTTAGCAGTTAGTCAAGTTTTGACGCTTTGTTAGTGAAGCTTGGTACGAACCGTCTGTAAACGTTGCAAAATCCGAAGAAGGATCGTAATTCCGTCTTTGACGATGGTGGCTTTGCTTTACGGAGAGGTTCCGTGTTTGTTTGATATATTTCTAGTTCACCCGGTTTGATGACGTGACCGAGGTACTCGATGGTACTCGTAAAGAAATGGATCTTGTTGATTTTCAAGGTGACACAGGCTGCTGCGGGGCAGGTTAAGATTTAGTTTACATGCGTTATGTGTGCCTCCACCGACTTGGAGTATATGATAACGTCGTCGATATATATCAGAAAAGTCTGCCACTTGAACATGGATAGGATGAAGTCTAACGCGCGTTGAAATGTTACTGGAGCGATTATGAACCCGAATAGCATTCGGTTGTATTGATACGTACCTACGTGGCATAAGAATATATAATTTGGTTTATCAGCTGATTTGACTGGTAGTTGCCAATAGCCAGAATATGCATCCAAGGTTGTAAAAATCTTGGCACCTCCAAGTGAGTCAATACACTCGTCCATGCGGGAAAGTGGGTAGCTGTCATTCACGAAGTCTTGATTAAGCTTCCGATAGTCGATACTAAATCGAAGTTTACCGTCTTTCTTGGGCGCGAAGAAGACAGGTGCTGCCCATTCAGAATAAGCAGGTTCAATCACTCCGACTTTGAGCTGTTTGGTAACCTCGAATTGTTCGAGTTCCCTGTTCTTTTGACCTGCCCGATACGGTGGTGATTTGAACGGCCTGGTACCGGGTATGAGGTCGATGGCGTGTTCAGTGACATTGATGTTCTCCAACTTTCCGAGCCACATGGGTTCGTGCTTTGTTAATATAGACCTGATCTTGTGATGGTGTTTCTCGCGTACTCCAAGTAGTATGTCTGCCGCCTTCGTTGGCGTTTCATCTTGGCCCATGTGCGCCTCTCGTAAGTCCGCGAGATGTTTTTTAATTAACTCTGGGTGTTTGGCGGATTTATGATGCTTCCAAAATAAGGATGGTGATCTATTTGATGATTCCAACTCGAGGCCTAGGCCGAACATTTGGTCGTGTGAAATATTCGACTCGAAGAGCGAGGTGGGGTACGGACTCACGTTGGCCATATGTTGATTTAGAAGCATAATATTTGGATGTTCTACAAAGTTGGCAACTAATATCGGGAAAGGTTTTCCGTCGATTACATCGGCTATTCCTGCGCTCACTTGACATAATTGGTTTTCATAGAGGAGTAATGTTGGTTCAACGAGGATTAATTCTTGGCGAACCGTTGTGACTGGAACCCATGTTTGCATTTGCGGTTGTATTACCGTCTGTTCCGCTGCATATATCTTTGGCGAATTCCTCCCCTGGGCGGGTATGTATTCCTGTTCTTCTGGTAACGGCAGAACGTTCAAGAGTAGTCTCTTGTCCGGTTTTCAAATTATCGGAACTGTGGTACCGTCGTCAAGTTCAACTAACTGCTTACGTGGGCGGATTACTTCGACATGTTTGTGGGAAAAATCATAACCGAGAATGACCGATGTTGCTAATCGATCTGCCATGTAGAAGGTCACCATCTCCACCTGCGATCCGAGTTGTGCAAAGTTATCGGCGCAGCCATATCAAGCGGCTTATTGTTATCGTCTCGTATGTTGGTTGACCCATTGAGGGGCTTGATGGGTTTCTCCGATTCTTACGGTAGGTCGAAGCGTCTGATGAAAGTGGAACCGACACCGGTATCCAGGACTGCAGCAAACCGTTTTGTGGATCGTAAGGTGAGACAAAGATTGGCATAGACACGATGGTTGCGTCTGGCTAATACGAAGACCGCGCCTTGCGTACTTGTACGAGTTATTTTCTGCCATTGTCGTTGGAGACAACCGAAATTGTTCGTTGGTAATGGTGTTTTTGATGCGACGGAAGTGATAAGAGGGATTAGGGGACTTCGTGAAGGAGTATTTGGACGACTCAGAACTTTCTTTACTACAAAAGAAGAAGCTTCGGTAAGTCCTCGGGTTAGTTTCCCTGGGTCTTTTCACTGTTTTTGGTAACGTCTTCCCCTGTCTGAGGGTTGTTGTTCTGCTGGCGTGCGGTCAACGCTATTTTTTCCATGCGGTATGCTGTATCCGGAACACGAATCTTCTGTGCTGTTGACAACTTTTCATAGTTGATAATGATCAGCTCCATTTCGGATAATTGTAGTTGAAACATCGGAGAAATGTGGTTGAATTGGTAACATTGGTGACAAATAAATGGTTGTTGTGTCTGGTCGCTTCGTTTATTGGCAATCCACCCCACACGGTTGGGGGTTGAAGAGCGTCCACCAAAGTTAATGTATCCTGGTCTGACTGTATTTGCGTACAGGTTGGTTTCTTCTTCTATTATCGTGGATGGTGAGTCGTTGGTGTCCACCGAATCGTCTGGTACTACCATGTTGTATTCGGCCTCGGCTGATTGTTGATCAGATAGTTCTTTCGCGAAGTGTACTTTGCGTAATGTTTTCGATCCCCGAGCGGGTAATGTTGAAGTCCGCGTTCCAACCCGTTGTGATCTGTATGCGTCACCTTGGTCCTGGGCGTACTGAATAAGGCGGTCGAAAGTTAACTACTGACGGGTTTAATTTTCCCGGACGCGCGCAACAATAGTCCGGTTTGTTGGTGCCAGTCCGTCCACGAAGAACGTCATCTTTTCCAACTCGTCATGGAAATTACCACATCGATATGCTGCGTCGTTCAACCTGGACGTGAAGTCCTGTTCGGATTCATTAATTAACTGCCGAGTTCCCCGTAATGTATCTACAGCATCAAGTATAGCTGCGAGTGTGGCTTACGTCCACAACAACGATTAGACGGCTTCTGGCCAACAGGTAATAAATCCGAAGGCTCCGTTTCATGTTGATAGAAATTATTTCGCGGCTTTCCACGTAAGGAATTGGGGAAGAACCACGCAAGCCTGGGCCTCACTCAGACCGAGTATGTCATACGCTTCCACCATTCTCGAGAGGAAGTTGAAAACCAGTATTGAATCGTCTCCGGAAAATAGGTGTTCTTTCATCGTCAGCTCCAGACGCTTGAGGTGTCTGCGTAATTCTCCAGTCGATGAACTGTCGTGCCCGCAGCGTGGGCGGGATAAACGATAGTATCGATAGGACATTAACCGGTCAAATGCTGAGTTTTATGGTTTGAACGAGGTCAGTCCTCGGTGCTTCGGGACTTTTTTACGTTCCAAGAACGGTACGGATAGATCGATTACATCCGGGTCGAGGCCCGTGGTTTCATCATCTTCTTCGGACGACGAGGAATCATAACCGGGCAGACGTCAGGATCCGGCCCATGGGTTAGAACGGTGCGATCTGGCTGCTCTATATGCTCTTTTCATCGGACGTTATGTATCACGATGTATCAGGGCGACTCGATGAGACGGTGGGAGTAGACGTTGGGGTGCGTGTTCCTGACTCGTGATGGGGATTTCTTTTTTTCTACCTCGAAAATCAAGTGTTGTTGGCTTGGTGTACCGCGTTCCATAATGGCGTTAACATCTGAACGTAAAAGTTTTACCGCTTCGGCCACTGACTCCGTTGGAGATTGTATCTTTTCGGTAAGGAACTGCTTGATTACCGTAAGTTCATTGCGGAGGTGTTTTAATTCCTCGTCGAATTGAGGCTTGTGGGTAAGCTCCTCTTCCAGACGTGTTTTTAGGTCTGTTACTCTCTTCTTGAGGTCCGCGGATTCTTCGCTGCAAATGTGTTGTATGGTTTCCTCACGATTGAGTTGGCCAGCTAACGGTGCGGGGGCATCCACAGAACCGGTTCTTGATGCTATATGGGAAGCATTACGTGATCCTGCGGGTAGGCTACCGGTCACAGATCTGTTTCTTCTTAATCTGGGCTTCGGTATGCCTGTAGTATCCTTATTCATCTTGAGTAAATTGCCATCTAGTTAATTATTGGCTGGGAAACCAGATGTAGTTCAATAAACTTCCAGACACGAAGGAAGGAAAATGACTCTAAGGGTGTTTGGAGTCTCTGTTTCAC
>JAULBU010053828.1:0-12435 GCA_032358235.1 Odonthalia washingtoniensis | reverse complement strand
TTGTTTTATGTTTCTATTTGTAACGTATGTTTAGGATTTACGAGCGCGCGCAGCAGGATATTCTCTGCACATCTATCTGAGCAGGATGTAACCATCTTCACAATGAGTATATATTAATGAATATTAATGAATCATCAAGTTTCGGTAACTTTTCTCAAAGTATCTCCTAGTCTCCTCAGTTAAGATCGAAGTGACATGACTACGATCACATGATCTCATGATGTATGTGATTGAGAGATTGAATTACAAAATATGAGAGATGTAGAGAAAAATTTTCAATTTAATTTGAACAGTGACGGCTGTTTTTCCAGTAAAACAATGTTGGAATCCACAACGAACCAAAATGCTGATATCTTTTGACAAGTGTTGCTTCCAAGTAACACGGGTAGTATCACGAGAGACTGCACATGGCACAGCCAATGACATCCATGCTCGCAGACAGACTTAATCAACTGTACACTACAGTACTGAAGTACGACTCTCTCAGAGAAAAAATATCGATTTGAAACCTATTCTCTGTTGTGTTCCCATCCTTTGAAATTATATCAAAGACTAAGCGGCTCTTTACGTAAGATTAAATATCTACATGTCGTCCTAGGATGTCGCTAAGAGTGTCACGAATGACAAATGCGTTGTTGAATCCTAGTACGAGCGCATGAATTTTGGCAGCGAGTATGGGCCTTGTTTCTCTTTTGCATTGAATTGATCCGTAGTGGATTAAATTGGCGGTTCCCTTCCCGTCCACCATAATGATGGCTAATCTAAGTTGGCTTCGGAATTTCTTTACGTTCGCGAACGATGCATATGTAATGATGACTAAACGGATTGTTGACATATCTAATGATTTGTAAGTTAGCCCCATCTATCTTGGTTTCTTCATGTGATAAATTGATTTACGTAGTCTTGAATTCGTCTTGTGTGATATGCTCATTAACTGGCGCAATTAATGGGATATTGGCACGCACGTCCGGTCTAGCGCGGACCCCTATGTATTGGGCTAATAGACGATTGCTTGAAAATACCTTCTGGTCTCGAGGTTTCATCATCTTGTCTATTTTTGAGGGTTGATATATCAAGATCACGCCTTCGTCTAACTTCCTTAACGTCATTACATTGAACCCGGTTGGGTCATCCGTTATGAGCCCCCTTGGTTTTGCTTATGAAACGTCTCGACACATCTTATTCTTATTTCATGAATTCACTCGTCCCTATCGTGAATGAATCATCAACTTGTAGGATCGCCAATCACCGTCCCGACGCATTAATAGGCAAGGGTGAGATATGGCTCTTTCCATACGCAAGAATGAAACATGGTGGTCAAGGTATGTAAGATACCAGTGTCATCCACTCTCTTGTATACCATACAACGGCTTGAACACCTTCAATACCGTATTCGGCGGTAACTTCAGTTCGTTTGGGGACAAGATATATGCTTCGAGCTCCGGGCCTTACTAGATTTGGGCGTGCGCCTGCGTAACATCTCGGATGAAGGCTGTAATGTGAGGCATAGATGCTGCAAGACTTATTACGAGGCGCTGAGAGGATCTCTGTATGGTTGGTACTTTCGTCGCGAGTTTGGTGGCTTCTTTGTCACTATAGTTCTGGGACACTAATCTACTCTTCTGGCAGAGTCCTTTCTCGGCTTGTATGAGCTCGTAAATGAAAAAGGAGCCAAACACACGCATGACAGGCGGTAGATTAGATCTGTCCATCGGAATTAAAGTACCATTATTGAGGAGACCAGCCAATTATTTCTTCCTGGAGTCCACGAACTCAATTGACCTCTCCTTCTCATTATTTTTACTCTTTCCAGGATTTGTCATATTTTCATTGTTCTCCTTATGGAATTCGTGCATCGCGGTAATGTCATCATCTTCCTTCCAACCCTTTAATCCTCTCCGAGGTTTTTCTCTCTAACTCCATTTGTCTTGTGTTCATCATTACTAACCACTTTTTTCCAATGTAGTTTCACCCATGGCTTTACACAGTTTGATCTGTATATACTACGCACTCTTGGCGTTTGTATCACCGCTGTATCACCGTTGATACTTACAAATGTGTGGGGAACGTCTATCAGCAGGAAGTTGACTTCGATTATTAGTACAAGTTTTGGAAATGGGATTTGTATTGTGGCCGACCCCGTGGCTTTCTTCCTACCTCCGATCCCTTCACTCCTCTATTATGGGGCTGGGTAGCGGAGCGAAGCCCGAATGATTGGCAGTATGTATAATATTGGTCAATTGACAAGATGTACCTACTGTTTGATGCCGTATCGATCTTAAATCTTTTTAAATTTGGTCGAGTCAGCTTGCGTCATTTTTGTATACATGGTTGCTATCATGCTGTCCTTCTCCATGTGTGTGATTCTCCCATAGTGGAATGACATATTTGTCATCGATGCCTGGAATTCTGCCAGATCTTCTTCGGCCATGTATGCAATATCACTACCCATTCCATCATCCTCGCCATCTACCATTTCATAGTCGGCTTCTTCTTTCTCAAATACGTCCTCCCCGCTGAAAAGTTTTGAGACAAAAGCGAGGTCTTCTTCTGTTAACATCGCATTGTACTGATTCTCCTTCAACCTTCGAACTGCTGTTTTCACCTCATCCTCAGAATGTTGCTGGTTGGCTATGTGTCATTCTTGCCCGCACACTATGAAGCCCTTAACTCGACGCAACCATCTAGGAATTTGTCTTCTATTTCCTGAGACATAGCATCTGCCTCCTATTCCTCTTGTAAATGGTCGTCTCCCGTATTCCTTTACATATCGCTTCACCTCGCGGCCATAGATCTGTCCTAATGTGTTGTTCACTCTCATGTCGCTTGAGTCGAGGTATGCGCCGTTCCGAGTACCTGCTAGGTATGCGGATCTTGTCCCTGCCGTCCATGGTTTTTCTCTAAGCCTGTTGGCCACGCGATTAATTAGTTGCTGCGATACTAGAGGATCTAGGTATTTAAGCGAGTCTTGTACGCTTGGAATGTCTATGGACGTCATCAGTTGGTCTCTGAGGTACTGATCTCTATGGTATGATGGGTCGAGCTGCTTCTGAGTGTTTATAAATTTTGCTACCAAACTATGATAAACCATGATTTCAGACCATACTGGTTCCACTTCCATTGCTGCAGTTAGGCTCATACTCTGCCAATCTTTCAACAGTCTTGTTTTATTTTCACGGGAGTTGTACCATATTTTCAGTAGGGCGGCCGCTTTTTCAAAGGTATCCCTTGTATTTGATTCCTTATTGAATATGGATAGTGCGTTTCTGTTCAACATTTTTGGAATGGCTTTCTTTTTCTGGGCAGATGTTAAGTCACACGTGTGGGCATACGTTTCAAAGGTCTCCAAGATATCGTCCAGGAGTTCTTCATATCCTCCGGTATATGTCGTTTGGCCTACAAATTCGCGTACAATCCCATTCATCCCTAGTGCCGTCTACTCATAGAAATTGTTCTTCTCTTCATTTCGTTCCTTGTTTCCTTCATTGATCAATGCGGGCTGCTCTTCAAGTTTTGGATTTTGCTTTCGTGTGTTATCCCTGTGATTGTGGTTGATGCTCTTTTCATCATCGGACGAGGAGCTTGAGATTGAAACTTCGCCTGGGCCATATTCTTTCATCACCACGCCTCTTTCCGTTATCCCATTTCTATCCCCTGTTTCCATATTTCTATGTAGATCCTCCCGTGGCCTTTCTGCCGCTATGTATCCATAATCTTCCTTCGTCTGTTTTCTATGGGTTAGGTCGATCTCAGGAGTTTTATTGGAGCTCGAATTATAGGCTTTACCTTTTGGGCTACTAGATTCGTCCCAATAAAGAACGTCAATGATTACCTCATATGAGGATCTTGTCCTATCGGATTTGATAAATATGCCACGTTTTCGAAGCAGGTCTCTCCATTCGTGGATTATTGGCTTTGTCCATTATTGGATAGTATGCGTCCGAAATGAGTTAATAAAGTCATCCCAGAGATGTTCTGCTCGAATAGTGGTGCGCCAGTAGGCTGTTAATAACTAGGTTGAATAGTCCCTTAACGTCTTAAGATGCATTTGGTGGTCGTTATTGTGTGCTATAAGATCAAGTGGGTGTGGTTTATCGGAGAAATTGGGGAATGGGTTGTTTTCTCGTTTTCAATCCGCCACCGTTTTCCCTTTTGTCCAAGTCATGCTACTCAGTCCGCCTAACCCGCCACTCGTAACTGGTGGTATAATCCTTAATAGGCTCATGAATTCCATTCTTCTTGGTTCTTCTCCCTCCGACATTGATTCTGGAGGTGTATTTACACGCTCTGGCGGTTCAAGCGATCTGTCTGAGCATAACTGAGGTCCGCGGTCATCCCTGGAAGACATACTTGCAAGTTTCCCATGCAGTTATAACTATAGTGTTTATCCAGGCTGGCGTAGGTCGTCCACTCTCTCTACTTTCCGTCCTCACACGTGTACTATAATTTACCGTTCTCAATCAGGAATTTCTTTGTTTTCTTGTTAATTTTGTAACCTCGTATTGTTCCGTTTCGTTGGCCTTCGTGGCGAACGGGTGTCCGTCTAATCCTGGCGCGCCAGTTATTGGCTCGTCTTTGCAGATTTGATTAGCCGATTCCACTCACTTGTAAGCGGTCTCTCCTAACCCTGTTTGCGGTTCACAGTTAGGTCTGATATAACACGCGACGTACGTCTCACCTTTGGTGCGACTACGTGCTTGTTTGATGTGATAGTCGATTAGCCAAAGGTAGCTGCAGAGTGGTCTCTTGGTTGGTTGTTGGTTGTAAAATTCGATGATCTCCTTATTCATTTGCCCGTCACAAATTCGGTCCCGTATTATATATAAAGTATGATCAGTTCATTGCATGGTCATGTCGGCACCGTTGAGCATTAATGCCACATGTGGCCAATCGCTGTACGGTAAAGGCCTCTGGTATAGAAACTATACAATTGGTGTGGTATCCGTGCAGTACAGTACTCGAAATAGGACATAGTTGAGGTACATTGAGTCTTATCGTTCTGGATGCACACGTTTTGATGTTTACTCTGCTGGTAGTAATAATCCTCCGTTACCGCATTTGAATCATGTCGCCTAAAAGTATGTAAACACTGTAGGTGTCATGTTTCCTACACATTCCCTGGGCGTATTTCTACTGCTCCTACTCCTTCTATGATGTGCGATCGAGCATGAGAGTTGAAATCGACATATATTCCTTCTTTTTTACGGCAATGGCTTACAGCTCTCCCAAATATTGCTGTGCAGCAAATAGATCTTATTTCGTACCATAAATTTCTGATTCAACGTTCAGTAACTAATGAGCGAAACATTCGACAAGTTGTGTCCAGCAGCATTCCAACCAGTTATCACCCATATGATCACAGACAAATTTCCTATGTTTTTCAAGGAGCATATATGAAATTGTCACAGATAATATACCAGCGCATGGATCCACAACCAACTCGCCAGGATGGTTAAATTTGAGGATAATATCCATCATCAACTGTCATGACTATTGCTCTGGACGAAACATTGGTCTTAGACCAGAAGATTTTGTCTCAGATGGAAAGAATACCTTTTTATTTGATAGGGACCATTGGGATGTTATTAATTTCATCACACTTTTCGGGATGAACAGAAGTAATGAACCAATAACAACTGTAGTTTACCATTTTCGAAGCGTGATCCCATGCTATACCATTCTTCCAGAAATGTACTGCATGTTCAACGAAGGAAAGATGCGTGAGACGGGGTGTTCTTGGACCTGATTCATCGTAACCTCTTGTCTTCGTGTAATGGAGCGGTGCTTCCTCCAAACTAAAAAAAATTATTTCATTCTTGTATCCTTTTCCTTTTTCATCATTTACGGGGTTTTCCAATGGTATTACTTATTTATTCGACTTATTCTGTTGAAACCAGGAATAAAATTGCATTACGGAAAAAAATCTATGCGCATAACTTCCCGGGGTCAAAAATTGTTACGAGAAATCTACCAATTCTTTCATGTCTTCTACCGTGAACTGATCGTGATCTGAACTTCGATAGTCGTTTATATATCTAATGTTGCATGGAGGGTCTGTTAGAATGAAATGAACATTTTCTTGAAGAGTCTGACCCATAGCATTTTGAAGTGTGTCAGTAAGGGACTCAAAATCGCAGTCATAGAAGCAACAGTAATTCTGCATACTTATCTTCAGCACTTCCATTGCCTCCATTGCCATTGTAGTCAGCTCACCTGAAGCTGCTGGTTAGATATCATATTCCTCCTTAACTTCTGTCGGTATATCCGAAGATTGATTTGGGGATATTTCCATTTCTTGGTTGCCAGAAACCTTAGATTTCTTCTTAGTTATTTGAAATTGTTGGGAAGACGGTGAAAGTTCACGCTTACCATTACTTGTTTCCGATTCCTGGGAAGGAGAAATATTCTCATCAACGTCTACGATAACTTCCATAGTGTTAGTAACTGGAACGGATAGGTTGAGAGTCTCGAAGACATGGCCAGGTATACAAGAAAAGCATTGTGGCAATTCAGAACTGTGCAGATCACAAAAGAAAGGTTCCAGCTTTGGAGTTGATACCATTTTGGAACCGGGGTCGTACAACGAAATGTTGCACAATATTTTGTGTAGGTTGGTAGAACAAGATGCGCTGTAACGAAATGCTAAGTCCACTCTGTTTATTCTATTCAAAGCTTGTTTGGACACCAATTCTTCGATACTGACTAGTTCATCATCTGTCGAAAAACTTTTGTTTCTTGAGTAACTAGAGGAAAGCATTCGATCCTTGTAGAAAGAAAATCGAATCTGGAAGTTGTTCAGTTGTAAAACATGTACGGTGACATCATTGTACTGACTAGAGGAACGTGTATTGATGTTTCCAGTCTTACCCACGCCTTAAAAATTGTTTTACAAACCAATTCTAGTACCAGTTAAATGTTTTATGCTGAGAATATTTCTATTATGCGTCTTAGAACTTTTTTCGACATTGTCTCCGAGAGAAATGAAATGCTGTGGTAAAAGACAAGATATTCGAAAGTTGTTGCGATAGACATATTGAATGGGTTCCGTATTGGGCTTTTCCAAGTTGACATGATGATCATGTGAATGAATGTTGGACCAACTAAGAATCCAGTTGAAGTGAAGCTGTGAGTGAAGCTGTCAGTTAACATTTGCAGTTTTCGTTCATCTCTACAACCATATGTGTATATGGATAGAAACTCACGGGCTATTTGAAGCACTTGGTAAGAACCCATTTCTGCTAGGACTTTGTCACCATTAGCTTCAATAGACTGGAATACCGACTGTTTCAAAGCTTTTTTTCTGTCATCCGTCTTGCTTCCAAAACGTGTTGTTAGGCGCTTGGAAATCGAGTAGTTATGGAACCTCAGAAATTCGAGATAGTTCTTGAAGTTGACATTCCTGTAGTTTAATATCTCGTTGAAAGATGAACAGGAGAAACTGTCAATAAAGGAAAACAACAGAAATAGATGAATTCAGATTCACTGGCTGAATTTTTCCAATAGCTGGAGGTCTGTTACGCTTACAGACTTTCATCTTAGTAATTACCTGACTGTTGAATCATGTATTCCAGTTCCTCAAGCCAGAAACGTCAAGAATCCTCTCAGGGATGTCAGCACCGAGCATAGTGATGAATGCGTTACATCCCTTGAAAAAGATCGGTATCAAGTTGGTTTCAGAATGATCTCTGTGACTTTCAAATTTGAAGATTTTGACGGCAAGTATACTGGTATCTTGCAATTATGCAGCCAGGAAAGAGATAGAATTGTACTGAAGTCCGACAATTCATTAGTTATTGTGGACTGTGGACATAACCTGTCTGCACACTAAATTCTTCGTGGGTCCGAAACAAATTGGACAAGAGATCGTATTCGTGTCACTCTTCTCATACGTAATGACAAGGCGACCATGACACCGTGGCAAGTTATAAATATCAGCAGGTCTCGAAACATATCATCGTCGAAGACAAGAAAGAACATTTCGTTTATTGACTTCATGAGCAGTGTCATACGATATGCTGAGACCTTTACAAAACAATATAAGATACCCTTTGAAGAAGCGAGGACAGTGGATATTGCGAGGGAAATGGAAAGGACAAATTTTCTTGATACGAAAAGTACATCAAATTCGAACGGTACGCTCGTGTGGTAAAGATGCTTGTCAGATTCAAATCTGCCATGGAAAGGATCAAGACCATACCGCAGTTTTGAACTGGGCAAAGTTCTGATAAAAGAGGGATGACGTACTTGGACAGTGGAATTATCATCAACAGAAGGAAGGAGCCTATAATGTACCTATTGAATGCAGCTGAAGCTTATTTTGGAAGCCTAGCAACGGGAACATTTGATGCAACTGTCTTCGATCGTATTGGTAAAACTTCCTGAAAGACTATGCAGATATTGTTCGAAGTAATTGCGGACGGTGAGTGTGATTTACCAGAAGAAGAATTTTAGAAGGTAATACAGGAACTAATGGACGTTTTCATCCCAGAGACACGAACAAGGAAGCAATTTGTTCATGAAAACTTTCACAATTACATAGGACTTTTCAAGTACGATGTTGAAAATAGGTCTGTACAAATGGCTAACAGAGCAATTGTTTGCCATAACAGAATTTTCAAGAACATAAGGCAGTAAGTTTTCAAAGAAAGTAATGACGGTGCGAATTGAGGGAAGAGTACAAGAGGAATGGGGGTCCATCTAATTATCCCAGAATAGACGAGAAGAAAGAAAAGGCAGCAAAATTAAATTATTGACTTACATAGTACTGATGCGGAAGAACTTGGATCGAAAAACAGGAGGCAAAGAAAAGGAATCGTATTTTGTCTGACGTAGAAGAAGCCACTCCAGAGATTGAGGCATCGGAAAGTGGTGGAAGGTCAACATCAACAAAACAAAACGTTTCACCTGCTAAGTAAACATTAAAAAACGACTACATATAATGGCACTACCCTTGCCACGGTCTATTGTGGAAAATGGCATTGGATCTTACGATAAAAAACCACATAGATATGTTATGCTACCTGGATGAAGTGATATGTAGGATAGAATGAACAAGATGTGTAGAGCTGTAGTGACCATTGAAGAAATGCTACAACACCGAAGACACAATTTAACAGAGGATACCGTCAATGGAGTTACGAGGGAGCGTAGAAGTCAAGAAACACGAGCCCCAAAACAGCATATATGAATCCAATTTGGCCTTCAAGTTGCAGTCCGTGCAAGGTGGCGTACCATCATTATCTAAGACACACGCCCAACCAGGAACACGATCCAGTAATTTTGTAAGCATCGAACGTGATAATTACAGTACAAAATTCTCAATGGAAATAAGAGATGTGTCTAGAAGACCAGTTTCCGAAGCGCAAACGTAAACTCCAGAATAGTAGTACTCGTGCCTCGCATTGCATCGCCACTTCTCGCACAACAGTGGTACAATACATCCTAGACCATTCATTGGGCGTTTCTTCCGCAAACTTAAACTCTGAAATGAACCCATTGTCTCCATGGAGCGCGTTACTAATCCCACATAATTTCCTTCCATCTCTAAGGAACAAATCAATATGAATACGCCCACTCTTCCTCCCCTTCCATCACTCCCTTCCCTTGAACCCCTTGCACCACACCCCCTAGTGAGGCTCTCCATCCCCGCTCACTTCTCAATCTAGATCAATTTGGTAGAGGTTTCGCTGCTGGAGGTGGTACCACTTCCGTACCATCGTTCGTATTTGTAGATGCGTTATTGTCCATGGTTGCGTTATTTGGCATGGTTGAGAAAAACACTGAGCACCAATGAGATATCAATTCTCCCTGCATAAAACCCTACTTTATTCAGAAACCTTCGTCCGAGTTTCCGGTATAAACTTGTGTCCAGAGCACGGCGAGCTACCATTTACAGCTGTGTCATTTTATATTACAAGAAGCATGTAATTGATTACGTTATGTGAAGAAAAATACACCATACGTTTGACCGAAAGTATACACTTGACGGTGTATAAGGGAAAATGTAGTAGTAAAAACATTTCCCATGTATATCATCAAGTGTATATTGTAAAACTAGGGATATGGAGGAACCGTTTTAAATATTTTAAATTGAACCATGATTATATTTCTTTTGACTACTTACAGTGGCATAATTGACTGCTGGTACTGGTAGTAAAAAGTAAGAAATACCCGTGAATAAGTTAGTCCCTATTATTGAATTATTCTACCAATAATGTAATTTTGCGAATAATGTGACATAGACCGCTATCGCTCTGGATCTGACATTCCACATTAATGGTAACGAAAAGATTCGTCTGCCGTACAACGTATTGCACATACTCTACAGACGTTTGGGATGATTACAGACGACATTCCACGTGATGAAAATACAATAAGAAGAAGAGGGAGCACACTATGCGACATGAAACAAATGGAAACGGTTATCAGCAGCACACGAACAGATCAGATGCTCGTTACGAAGGATCTGAAGTGGAAAGGTTTTACAGTGATGAGCCCGGCTGTACACTTCCTGATGATTAACGTCCCTTACATCCTTCGTAACAGGTCACTCATGTAAAATTTACAGCGAAACACTTGGTAAACTTATCAGAAGAAATTGTAATTGACGATGTACATAAGGTAATCCGAATGCTTAAATCAGATACTGTATGTACAAAAAACAAGATGAAATGGAATTGCTTCCCTGTCATAGTGTCATACTGTTGTGACATACTAGAAAGGAAAGACATGTCTGGAGTTCTACATAACTTTACTACCATACGTTCTTGCGTGGGATGCTTAGAAACTTCAAACTACTTCAAGACAGGTCCAATATCTGCATTATCGCCTCCCAGAACATTTTACTGTGTACGAAACAGAAGGGATGCTGTTACCACTTTGTTGAAATCAAAAAATACAGCGTCGTCAATAGCAGAGAAGACTTATTTAGAAACGGAAGCACATAAAATTATGCAGGACATTTCTGTCGCACCATGGATTCCATTTCTGGAGAAGTTAGAGAAGAGACATCCGCACCTACTTCTTCCAGGTATGTTCTAAATGTTTACGTATGAACCATTGCATAACCTTCATCTCGCTACTTCTAAAGCAATAACAACATGTTTCATGACATATATGTGAAGTCCATTCTTAGAAATGAAATGCATGGACAAATGAAAGAACGGGAGACAATTTTGGACACAGCGCGTGGCGTTGTTACTGGCTTTTAATTTATTCCTCGTTGCAACAGAAAACCAGTTCGGTGCACCATGTTTCTATGTTGAATTCTCAACACGAAATAAAGCCCAACAGCTGAACGGTTTCTTCCTAATATGGTTTTCCCTTTTGTGGCTGGATATATCGATAAAGACACTGCTTACCAGGATGATTATCATTTGACAAACATTTGCGCTTACAAAACATTATTGAAAGATTGGCTTTACGACAATAATTCCGTCGGATGGTCACAGGAATAGATAGATGACCTCGGGGCCTATTATCAAATTTCAATGCATAGGAACGGTAGAAGACATCTTCAGGTTTGGAAGTCTAAATATTATTGATGCATCAACTTATGAGCACTTCAATGAATTCTGCAAACAGTCATATCGGGCTACTTCCAAAATGGTGGCAACAAGAATGGATGAAATGGCGAAACATATGGGACCAATAATTTAAAATATACATCTAAGTTCAACAAATCCTGCGTTTCTAAAACAGAGTTCCATCCAAATTTCTATACCTCATTCGACAGAAGCGACTACTATGGCTAAAGCTAAAACACAGTTATCACAATATTTTGTACGGGACGGTATTTCTGTTTCGATACAACAGGATGTTATAGGGAAGAGAAATAATGACACTGTGTAACGAATCTACAACGCAAATTCTTGCTCCAATATTGAAAAACTTGTCACGCACCAGTATGGAAGTCTTCACGGATCTCGTTCAGACCTACTCCCGAAACCACGATCTGTTGCTTACAAACTCCGAAATTTTTCTCACATTTCTCAAGTTATGGTACATAGTTGGCGATAATCTTTCAAAAATGAAACAGTATGAAAGTTCTATAAATATTCTAATTTACGGACCTCCTCCGCCACATCTCCGTAAAATGCAATGTATAGTTGCAACAACACAGTACGGTCCGAGGAAGAAAAAATGGAATTGATTATTCCTTATAAATGGTGGTGACGGAAGTAGTCTTATTTACTATATATCAAAGGCCCTCCTCCTATTCCATACAAAACAATACCGTACTATAGACAGGAAGAATTTGGCTCTCGTACGATATATGGAATTTACTCAGCCTCTGCACAATGTCAATAAAGTTCTGAACTGCATATGCCTTCGATGGGCTACATCTGATGAGGTTGAATACACAAGACATGGCACAGACACAAGTTCCGTGGAACATATTTTAGAAACAGGAGAGTGGTACGATATCATTGATTT
>JAULBU010053817.1:0-12436 GCA_032358235.1 Odonthalia washingtoniensis | reverse complement strand
TGTGTGTACCACCTAAGTGGCTAACCTCGCTATCCATACAGAAATTTTTCATCCCCATAAACAAGTCTACACTAGACGAAACACCGAAACCTTCCATACCCAGTATGATTTCCAGAGACTTGCAGCGAAGATGCATGCCGATGGCACGTTATACAGACGTGCTGGCAACGAGCGCGGGAGAAGGCAACGGTACGTGCGGAGATCTAGGTCCGAATACCCAGAATGATGCGGTAGCGCTCAAATTGTACGGTCAAAATACAACGCCGCCATCTCGTCGCTGTTCGCGCCCCAACCGAACGGCGCCAGTCTGACTTCCAACGGAATGCGTAGTAGCACTTGCTCCGTATGCGCACCAATACAAAGCAAGTGCGACGTGAACTTACCTCCTGCTGGTAGTCGAATCCCCAGAATCTGTAGGCAGGCGTGCAAAGACCGGGTCAGTGCACCAGAGGACACTGGCACGCTCCCCCTGTCTAAAGAAAAGGACCGTAGATGATTTCCTCTACCATGCTGCCACCGTGTCCACAGATCCACAAGTGAGGAATGATCGTTCAATCTATGATACGCAACTAAAGACACCTGACTGGCCGCTCGGCCCTTCAGCAGTGAGCAGGGTAACAATAGAGTTGTTGTCCAGTTCCACATTTTCGGAAAAAATTGATAATACAGAACTCTACCGTAATCCATTCATGCAGTACGAAAAGATACAGGATGCTGCGTCTCGTAGAACAGCAGGCGACATCGTAGACAATCCCAAGCTCCATATTGCTTGCACTACAGTAGCTGATATTCCACATCTCACTTCGCGTTGTGGATGCGTCTCTTCTTCCCACCGGGTATAAGCTCGCATAACAGCCGGCAGCAGTGGGAAATCAGGAACGGGGTAGACCAGAGAGTGTAGTTTCATTTTCCTTACTGCACTAAAGTACTGAGAGATGGAAAGACCAGATAAAAATAGACGACCCGCTTCCCAACCCATAGTCAACCAACAGGCGAACGCCACGAAATGAGCTTCAGTAACTGGAAGCACAAAAAGGTTCTCATCATCACAGAACGCAACCCAGGCCCGCCACTGAGATCCTCGAGACGCATTATTGCGGGGCTCCACGTGTACTCTTGGAGTTATGCTGCCAATCACTTTAGCCCCCTGGTCGGTGGCAATGTGCCCATGAGACGAACTGCTTCGTCGGCCACAGTCATTTGTTGTGCTGCGCGAAACCCGGATCGAGGTTCATTTCCAACATGAGCAGGACCAACTTGTCGTTCAGAGTACGTTTTCTGCTCCATATCTCCCCCGCTAGGCCTTGTTCTTCTTCCTTCTTCCAATCGAGTTGCCAACCGAAGCGCTGCTGCGTGCCACAGTTGGTGAGGCCAGTCCGGCATAAATAATATCACTGTTTCCTGCGTAGTACGAAGCTTGTGTACGGTCGCGTGTAGAAGATCCACCGGTGGGCACAAAAGTCCCACCTCTGGGCCCTCCCACTTGAAGGACAGTTCTTCGAACGCTTGCCGTCGTAGTTGAAAGAGATGTTCTCCAATTGGTCGGTACAGAAAAACATCGATTGATGCTTTCATTCCATCCGGAACGGAACGCCTCAATTGCCACCGGATATGCAAGTATCCTCGTGGGAAGCGTCGTGAAAATGCATCTGAAAACCGGTTAGCTACGGAAGGTATCCATTCCGTTCGAATGTGAAGCGCTATCTTGTCCAGTACGATCTTTAGGCGGCAAAAATCTCTCATCATCGGCCTTCTTGCAGATATGAACGTGTTAGTTATATGGACGACGGCTTGGTTGTCCACATGCCAAGAGAATATTCTTGTGATCTCCATCGATGACGTGTTTTTCCAAGTAACCGGTTAATAAAATTTGAATAGCTTTCAGATCGTGATAGCTGATGCTCTCTGCGCGGTCCAACCAGTTCCATATCATTTGCGCTATCCAAAGTTCATATAAATCAGCTCCTAAATCCTCGGTGTTCAGTGTCCCATCCCATCCAATATCTGCTGCATCTGTGTGTATCTCCACAGTGGCCGTCGGTGGTACTATTTTTTGACCGGATAGCTTCAGCCTTTTACGGGACTGCCACTTCAGGAAGTCCCGCAGGCTTTGATGAATCAGACATACCAGACTTTTCTTGTCCCTCGGGCGGCAGAAACTTATGTCCCAGTACAGTGCTAGGGTAAAGAACCTCGCTCATGGCATTGGAAGCGTAAGTGACACGAACAAACCACAAAAGTGCCTTATTTCCTTTCTCTTCACCCACTGCCGACCGAGCCGTACTTCTTTGAGCAACTTCCGAGCGAGCTGCTGTACTTTATAGATCTTCCGCTTTGCGATATAGAATTGCATTGCTTTCGTGATTATTTTTACGCCAATATTCTCGATGCATGTGGCCCCATATCATTCTCCATTGGATGGGTGTCGCTTGAGACCAAGACACCTTAGTAGACGATTGATTTGACCCTTCATCTTGGTACAATGTCAAAAGCCCGATATTGTCCCTGGTGGAGAAGGTGCAATAAGGAAGTCGTCCAAATAACCTATCAAACGATGTGCATAATGGCGTAACTCTCCTATGAAAGGTCGCATGAGCTGCGTGAACCACATGGGCGATATTCCCCACCTGAAGGGTAATGCCACGCACTGATAGTACCGCCCTTGCCAGCGGAACAGAAACCAGTCGCGCATAGACGGATGGAGTAGCAATGTATATGGACAGTAAATGATCCTCGTTCTGTAGCTCCATAGCGAATTGCGAAATAGATTTCATCCGTACAGATACTTTTGACCGCCATTTAGACTGTACTGATAGGTTGACGATGAATCGGCCTTTGCGTCCCTCTTGCCACACAACGAAGCTTGAAGAAATCACTGCGCCATTCCTCTTTGCACCTGAAGCATGCTCCTAGAACACGGTTTGATATATCCCACTGCCTCACCCTTCTTCGAGGCCGATAGATACAAATGCCTTGTCTTCTTTTGTCTGCGGGATCTCGCTCAGCTCCAGACCCTTGTCTAGGACAAACGGAGTTGCTGGGAAATCGATTATTCCGTATTTAATTGCCCTAAGAAGATACTCTGAGCAACCCAATCGTCGCCACCCTGCGACACGCTCTTGCATCTCGCGCCAAAGAGGGTGGCTGTTGACGATGGCAACTAGTTCTGCCCGGCGAGGCCACCTTTTCAAGCTCGCTTCGTTTCGTTTCTAGAATTCAGGGTGGCCACCACCTTCATTAGTTGGGTGGACAAATGTGTCTCTAGTTTTTTCATCGGATCTTGTAAGTCGTCTGCGACAACTACATCATTTCGCTATTCCCATGACGGCATTACCAGTTTAGCGTACGTAGGGACCTTAGCTGCAATTATGTAGAACTAAGCACGTAAACCAACAAAACGCAAGCCATACCGAATAGAAAGCGGAGACCACACATCGTATTGAAACGTATCATCATCGTTACTGTCCTTCATCTCCTCTCGCCGCAAATCGAGGGTCACCTCGTGGAAAGCCATCCAATGCCCCGAAGACTTTATGTAACTGGCTTCATACTCAACGACAGATCTCAAATTCGTATGTTTTTCCATTTCTTGGAGAAGACACCAATTGCGATGTTCGAAGAAGCCACCGGTAAGCGCCCCGAATCCTGGACCTTTTTCAAATGGATACCATGTAATTCCAAAGTATTTGTTATCTCTGCAGCGGCTTGCAATGATCCAGTATGAACAAAGCCACTTTGGATCAATACCGGCTTGATCCAGAGACTTGCCTTTGCTTACTTCGGCGGCCTTGTTCAATAAATCGACCACGAGACCTCGGCTTTCGGTGAAGGGGTTGGTAGCCATGATGGTAGGGTTTTAAGAAAGGGGAAATGGGAAAGTGGTTTTGTTCAGTTGCTTCACTCTATTGAGTGTTTCGGTCTTAGTATTTTGACTGCATGAAATGTGTCTTCCACCAGAATTATGGGGACTCTCTTGAAAAGAGAGAGGCCTAAGCAGCAATCAACCGTCCTCAGTGCAGCGACCTCGAACACCACTAGTAGACAGTCCGATCACAAGGCCGGCACATGTGTATACAGAACAGTTATACATGATACACGGGGCCACAAAAGACTTACACCATCATACACAGTGTGTGTACCACCTAAGTGGCTAACCTCGCTATCCATACAGAAATTTTTCATCCCCATAAACAAGTCTACACTAGACAAAAAAACATATATAATTTAAAAAAGTATGGGAATATTATTATAAAATTATCATAACGTATTTTTAAAAAAAGATAACACTTAAGACTGATTCTATATTAGAACTAACAAGTTGATATCACGTTTTTTCAGAATGGAAATAGCTATTCAATCGGCCCTCCACGGCCTATTGTGATGAGAATAAGCTTGTTTGAAAGTTGAGTTATTCTCTGTTGTTACCGCGAAGAATTAAGGTAAAAAGATAAGTTTCTGAAAAGTTATGCTCGGAAAACTGGAATTCATCAAACTCTATTTGACACCTTTAGCAGATTCTTGGAAAAATTCTGAGACTTTTCCCCATGAAATGTGTAAAAATTTATTAAATGGGCCAATAATATGAAAGGACTTCATGTGTGAGATTATGAAAAGTACAGTTTGGAAGGGATAGCAAGAGATCCTGGGAGCATGTGAGGCAGTAATTATATGTGAGCATGTGACTGTCACAACTTTACTTCTGGAAGGTAGGGAGGCTTTTTCAATTTAGAATTACAGATGGGAATTGTAGAAACAACGATGGTAATACAGTATTGGTGTTGGCCGAAGAAGAATCACGTGATCGCATACACGGTGTGGCGATGGTCCAAAAAACGGAAAAAGTTTAGTGACCTGTTGAATGTTGGAACCATGAAAAGGCATAATAAATGTGATAAGAAGGCCGTCAACAATGTTTAGAAGCGAAAAATCACGATCGTGATAAAATTATCAATTTTGTCTGCGAAAAGGTGCAGAATGAAGCAACAGCGCAAGGAACTTGTATGAGTACCTACACCATGTCTATCAGGCAACGTCCAATCCGAGATTTTTGACAGAACCATTACTGTAAGTGGAAATCGGTGTGTGCAACGGGTTGACCTTTCTTGTGTGCACGAGGTGCATACCTTACGTAATATCCGAATTGATGTAATTTGAAAAGAATTCATGGGAAATAAATTTCGAAATTTTTAGTTGACATGGTAAGTTGGCATGTTCGAATCAACCGATTACGTAGCATATAAGATCTTGTTGTCATGTGATGGTATGCCATGAAAAACAAGTACCCACATTCCATTATTGATTAAAACTTTTAAAGGGATATTTCGTACGAAGTACACTTTCTAACAATCGAATTATCGTAATCAAATTTGGATTTATGAAAACCTCAACACCATGAACAACGATGTGGAATGCGAACAAAAACAATGACGGTAAGGTTGACATTGACTTCAAATCATATTTTATTGAAGCACAGGGCAAAATATGCGCGACTTTAGCAGCTTCACGAAACGAGTTTTTCAACGTGAAAAAATACCGAGATTTATATTTAGACACATACCGGACAAAGTATTAAAAATTAAAACTATTCGTGATGTGTCAAAAAAATACAAAGAAGGATTACTGCGGGCAACAGACCATTGTCTACGAAAGGTAACTCAATAAATATTTCCGAGCGATGGGGAAGGGCTATACCGTGAATTGATAAAAAGAAAGTCTGAGAACAGTAACATGGTAGAGGGAATGGCGCAAATTTAAAAAAAGACCAAAAAAAGGAAGTATTGGAAAACGCATGCTAAGGGCATGCTTATTTGCCCATTTATCAGCTAATGAAGTTCCGGATTTGTTAGAGAGTAAGTACGATAGTTTTCTGGATATTGAAGATTCCAAAAGTTTAGATGTGGAGGACGGTGACAATTATGAGAAGGAAATGACATATCGAGAAACTGCAGCAGGTAATGAAGGTAGAGGTATAAATCGAACCAACAGTGATATTGGTGGAGGATGAAGTAGCAGTACAGTAGTAAAACGGTCCATAATCAGTGGTGCATTTTGTATGGCGCGGAAGACAGGCCGTGACGATTGGATCTGTTTAATGAAGAAAAGTTAATTAGAAACTCCCAAATATGGTAAGAAACATTTTTCTTATATGGAAAAAAAGGCACGTGTAAAATTTCTGTACAGGTCAGATAATGTTCAAAACTTGTCGTGGGGAACTCATCTGGTTAGAAGTGGTGGGAAGGCAACGAAATTGCCTTGTGTAGTACGAAAAATGTCGGTTATTAGTATGTGGCGGAAATATGCTTGGAAACCAGTAGTAATATATCCGTATTGGAAAGTAGGAAAACCTGTGTTTATGAATTTGGTACGATCATTGAAAAAACGGAGCTGAAACTATTAAGATGCATAGACTACATATTATGTGCATTGGTACACGACAATCTAGACGCAGTTAAAAATGTGATAAAGAACAATGTAACGAATAAACAAAAAGAAAAAGAAATGATGCCTAAAGTACTGGGTGTGTCTGAATTTATACATTATAATTACGTTACACATTTATCCATGGATAGTGATGATCCAATTCACAACGTAAAATTCAGTTTATTGAGTGGAAGTGAAAATGAAGGACCATATGCGGAATGTTGTGAATGCCAAAGAATATTCAAGGTGATGGACGAGGTGTTCACACCAGTGGATTGTAATGATGTAAATGAAAAATGTGCTATTACGGAGTGTAAAAAATGCTGTTGTACATGGGTCATGTAAATAGGTCTATGATTCAAAATCATAGAATTGGGAAAATTATGAGTAAGGTGAACAATGAAGATGCTGGTTCGGCTGCTATAGTTTACATGGCGTACAAAGTGAAAATGGACCCTATACGTCACCGTGAGTCGACAACACAGTTATAAGATAAAAGAGGCATGAGTTGGCATGGGAGTGGAATGTTTTACAGGGATGATGAGGAGGAACTGGAAAATAAAGAGAAGGCCTGGAAAGTAGAAGAAATACACGGAAATTTCGGAGCAGAAGAAGACATGTCGAACGGATAAGTTTGCAGACATCTATTACCTGCGAATCGGAACGAGGTATCTAAACAAAAGATATAATGGAATTCTTTTTCGTCTGTCATATTATTCGAAACGATACGTCGCAAGATAAAATAGAAACAATAAGTATATTGGAAGCATTATTGTATAGAATTAGAAAAGATCTTCCTAAATGTAACAAAATCTGGATTGTTTCCGACAACGAAAGATACTACCTGAATGATTTATTCCCAGTAATGGTACATTTCGTATGCACCATGTAAGGGTTTGATTTAAATGTTGTTTTATATCCAGATGCTCAGGACAGTAAAAACATGGTGGATGCCCATTTTGAAGTTGCAAAGAAGCATGTGCTGAAATTTGTTAGTGAAACGGGAAAAGATGTTATAATACGAGAAGAAATTGTGGAAAGATTACTTTATGGCCGCGGTTTTACGAACACAGCAGTGTACCTAATTAATAATGAACGGAAACATGATTTACTTTGCCAGTGGGTTCGCGCGAAGAAAGGGGAAAATCTGCGCTGTGGGACGTGAGTTTACTTTTGAGCGTGGGGGAAGGGACGTATTGGTGAGAGCGTATCCATATTCCTATGGCATGTTTAAAAGTTTTCAATTAGATGGAATGTTGCTTAAAAATATGATGGTGATTTTCCAGTGTGGATTTAAATGGTGAGTTAGTTGTTAATACTGAAGATGTAAATAACTGGTCTATGAAGAATGCAGGTGATGGATATTCAACTGATTTTACATTAGCAGTTGATACAGCGGCTAGTAACCAATCTGTCAACATCACTAATGAATTAAATGATGCGAGGGTGTTGTCAAAAAGGCTGAATGTAAATTTAGAACATGCGTTGTTTACTGGAGAAGTTAGTGGCGTTAAAATTCTGTACATGCATGATCTGCACCATTGGAAAATGGGAGAGATATTGGAGGTAAGAAATACTGCAGCAGATGCAGCAGCAGCAATTTACTATAGCGGTAACGATACTAACCAACAAATAATAAGTGATGATGGTTATGATAATATTGGGGAACAGGGAGAGGAAAGTGAGGAAAATGTGTCAGATGGCCAGAGTAAAGGTTCTGAAGGAAATGATGGCAACGATCAGTATGCAATAGATGGAAGTGGATTATTGTTAATGCGAAGATCATTAATGAATACGTTATATGCATGTGATAAATGTAACGTATTATATCGGCCTAAAACAGAAATGAAAAAACGTAGTGAAAAATGCTGTTGTGAAAATGATGATGAAACCACCTTGAAAAGGGCTGTAGAAATTGATGCATAATTTATATACAAACGGACTGATATAAGGTTATATACACGTATGAAAAACAATCCATTGTTGATGATAGCAGAGGAGAGTGTGGGATAAGAATATTTGAAATTGGAACATGCTTGGGATATGCGGCCGAAGTGGGGAGAAATTTTCGGATCGAATAACCTGGACATATACCTTTCTCAAATTAGAAAATGATTTGAAAAGTGTAATGCTGAGCCTGGAAAGAACATGAGCGCAGCAATGATGCACAAGGCCTTGAAGGTTTTGAATCCATCACAATACAATATCCCAGCAGAACACCAAATTACTGGCAGGATTGGTGCATTAAGCGAAATGTACAAGAAGAAAAAAGTTGTGAAGGAAGAAAATAAGTTACAAATGGAAGAATTTTGTGATACAGGTGTTGAGATTAGCGCTTCGGGTTCAAGAGATGTTACAAGTTTACAACATTCAGAACGTATGTCAGCAACAATTCCAGATCGCACAGCAGTTACAGTACAACCTATTCCATCACGACTTATGCTGAAAAAGTATGTTGATATTGTACTCCGAATGGTAGTTGAGGAGAAATCACTAGCACCAAGTAAATCGTGCGAAAGGCTTATTGCAAGAATGCAATTAGACATCAATGGTTTTCCAGCAGACTTTCCTGGATGCAGAAAATTTCAGAATAAGGTTCATAATTTAAAACACAAATTGGCAAATTCACGTAACTCGTAATGAAACATGTCACCAGATAGTAATATAAATTCATTTTCATATTATGATCGTATGTAGTTGAAGTAGTGCGATAATATTATTTTAAAGGTAAACTGTTACGGTGCTGACATGTTTCCACTTATAATAATTATAGTTATTAAAAATAATAAAATATGTATATGATACTCCGATGTTAATAAATTTAGTGCTTAACCATTAGATGGATAATAGTGACACTTATATAATCATACATTCAAATGTTTGTTAAAACCTTCCTCCTTTCGGTACATTTACATTACATTCATAACCACCTTCACTAAAACATTGCGTAATACAACAACAGATTTGATGTAATAATATCGAGGTTTTTGTGAGCAGTATTTGATATACTTAATAATTGATTTTCAATCACCGTGTAATGCGATGTTCGCAATCAACACCAACATTTTTATGTTGAAATCCCCAACATTTAAGGTTGGAACAATTTCATGAAGTAATGACAGAGATGGCTGATCTCTATCACATAAAGCAGGCATAACATTTCTTTGATACAATGAACAGTTTGGTTCTGTACAAGCTTGTGGTTGGGTACCACATGCGTATTGAAGAAAAAGTTCTGTTGAAAAAATACCTGAGTTCGTTGTGTAAACAATATTATGTTTAAATGGTGGAAAACATATAAAGCAGTTTAATGTACTGAATTAATAGATCATAAAGCACTTTCGACCTAATAAAATCATGTTATTGTCCTATAGTATACTTATTGTTGATTACATGTAGGATTAAGAATGTTACGTTGTGTTATGGGAATAGCTAATTGTACTGGCCGGTTGAACATACGTCGACAGTCATCAAAATGAGAAGGTAATTTAAAAGAATTAGGTAAAAAAACAATACACATTTTTCTTGTTGGCAAACCATATGAATGAATGACTAGAAAAGTTGCAAGATTACCATGTTTATGACTATATAACGTTTAAAATAATTATTCCTTCTAACCTATATGATGAATGTAATGTATGGTTGATACCAGTCTCATATGTTAATATTCGTAAATTAAATGACAAAACTAATGATTACCATCTTTCATACGGCATTAAAAATATTGTTAATAATTACAAAAAATTTCGAATATACTGCATCCTATTATTGCTCAATGCCCGTATCGTATGTTCATTTGTTGTGCAATAAAATTAATGTACCAATGGTAATTGTGGATATGATTCCTCGCAGCTTTCATATGCATAGTTCGTATGACTGTTATATCGTTATAATTTCACAGATATTATAAAAAAGAAAAGATTACATCTTATTGTCTTCAAGAATAACAGAAAGATGCCCAATTTTGGTTGACTATTAATTTTTGACTTGTCGTGGTTGATACATGAAATTAAATGAATTTGACAGAACTGATTCGACACATAATTACAAAAGAGACAAATGCTACCTCTTAAATATGACCTCTGGTGCCACTACATTCCTGTTGGTTTCATTGGTTTTCCATTTCACCGTTCTGTTTTTTTTGTTACTATTGAGTTTTGTTTAGGTGTTGCAGTTGTGTTGATGACGGTTGAAAAAAGTAAGCAATGAAAAATATTAGAATATAAGACAGGTTTCCTAGAACTTTTTTTTGTTTCTTACAATTACACACAAAGTACAAGTGGTTTCTCACGACTTGATGAGCGCATTTTTACGTCTATGTTTACTTTGTCTTTACCTGCTTTTATGTGCCCCTCTTCCCCATTCTATTTCTTCTTCTTATAATCGTCAACATTTTCAACGAAAAATCGTCATCAAACCGCTATCTCCGTTACTGATTTTTTTTATTTTCTTAGTGCGCAGACGTTTCACCATTCGATAGCACTTCAAAAATAATATCGTTATTTAAAATTCCAACTAAGTCAAGCTCACATTGAACGTTTTACAAAATGGAAAAAAAAGAAACAACATTACTTAAATTTCGATGTCATTGCATAGTTTAAATATTACTTTTCATTAACAACAATCAGCCATAAATTTTCTTAGGGGTATTAATTGTATTGATATTGATAAAACATCACCACAACATCCCGTTGTTGTCATCGGCGTTCATGTATTATTTCATGACAACCGTGCTGTAACAAAAAAGCACTTACCATATATGACACAACTACCCGTGTTTTTTAACTTATGTTCATGATCGTTTAATCAACATTGAAGATCTATTACATGAAGCTCCCTTGTCTACTTTTTCATCACCTTCATGACTAAAATGATCATCATTATTAATCACTGAATACATCATTACTTTAAATACCTTTATTTCGTATTTAAAAATCAATTATATAGGTACGGTATTCAATTTTAACAAAACTTAACTAAATTCTGGCGTTAATTCAGATAGTAATAGTACTTACCATATTTACATATTATTTTCGTCACAACAATCATTACGTACAACAAATAGACATATATCTTATATACCTTCAACAAATTTGTAACTTAACAGTTGCACAATCAGATGCTGCTATAACCTGGATTACACATCTTTCTACTGGTGCATTAGTATCTAATTAAATAGATGATTTGCTATTCAATGCATGGACTGGCAAATTTTTATATTGTGCACTTTTACGACAGTTATAAAAACTTAAAGATGCTATTGTTAAATTGATTATAATTAATACATTTATCTAACACACGGATACACAATTATTATATAAGTTTATAAATGAAACTATAGGTTATCATGCTGGTGGAAATTTAGCTTTAATATATGAAATATATTTTGTATTGTGTGTATATTTTTTAATTTGTGGGACTGATACAACAACTTCTGCTATTTGCGGTCGAATTTTACAATTAACATAATCACATATACTACCCTTAAAACTGATATGAATTATAACTACATTTGGATACAAAAATAACGAAAACGAGTAATATTATATTGCTGGTGCTGAATGAAAACGATATCCATTGAAGTCATCTAATTAATTACCACGGATAATATTGCTTATGGGCTTGTCTAACATACGTACATGTCGTGCTTCCTTGAAATTCATAGTGTTACGATGTAAATCAATTTTCTTACTTCAAAATAAGATTGGGCGCTTGTTGCAGCAGTATGGGTATTCTTTATAAATTAAAATTTCTTGTGTTACTGTCTGATGGCGTATTATTCTTATTGCGTGCTGATACTGTTTGTAATATTTTTCTTTATATTGAACATCATGATCAATATAGTAATATTTTTACCATTTTTTTAGAACAATATTACAATTGTCACTCGAAGAATGAATTATATTTTTGACAACTATTATTAATTACACATGACAGCATATGGATAGATATGGAGCCTATTTATTTGCCTGTAAGTGGCGATGAATGCTATAAACCACAAGTTGGTTTCAATGCC
>JAULBU010053806.1:0-12440 GCA_032358235.1 Odonthalia washingtoniensis | reverse complement strand
ACCATCGTACGACGATGGTACTAGTACATGCGGCCATTAACTATACTTACTAATTGTTAGACATATGGAAAATGTTCCTCCAACTTATAGAAGTAAACATAAATACTTATGAAGTAATTATCAGAACCGGAGAATATTGGAACACGCTTAGAATGTTCTCTGGAATATCTTACGTTTTACTTCAATTAAAACATTACAAATTTAATCCCGTTTTCTATCATGTCGTCAAGGATTAATATATTTCCAATCTTTTCTATCATACATAAGCTGATATCCGTAATGGCGATCAGCTTACTGTAGTTGACTTACATGCGTACACAAATTATCCTTACAGATCCGATGCTCTTTTTGAAATATTATGATGGAGAAAATAATAGTGAATGGTGGGTTAGATTAAATTCTTCTAATTTTGATCAAAGGATGGATAGTGTGACGGTGAAGGTTGCGCGAAGTTTATGAAATGGGTAGATGAAATGTTGAAAAAGTAAAATAAGACATATTCTCATCTTGCCAGATTGCATCGAAAGACATTGAAGAAGAAGAGTAAAACATTTTGCCGTTGGATTAGGCTTTTCAGCAAAAGTTTGAATATAAATTGACGTTGACGTGGATATCAGCTGTTTATTTATGAAGAATTTCGATTCAATTTAATGTGTCATATTTCCCACATAATATAGGCAAAAAGTGTTTGCCTATATTATGTGGTAAATGATGAAGCCATAGATGATTCAATCTATTCTAAAGGAGTTGCAAGACAACTGAATGGCAATGTTGATGGCATTTTGCCGCCCCTAGTAGGGGAGGCAAAATACCACCAACATTTTCATTTCTTACAAGTTGTACGTAAAGTAGTCTGGATACTTGAAATATCCAGAATACTTTACTTGCAAGAAATGAAAATGTTGCATATATATATATGATTTAGTTTCCGAAAGAGGCGGACGCGAGCGAAGACCACTGAAAATGATTGAGGATGTGAACAGTGTAAAAGACGTAAGAAAAGGAGGCACGAAGATTGACATTGATGACGGCAGCATCTGTAGCAACGTTTTTCTGCTGGCATTGTCACTGGGTATTGGTCGAAGAACTGGCAGTTGTTTGACCAATACTCGGTAGTGATATGACAGGTGTGACCGAGATACCATGAATTCAACAAATTTCGGCAATATAGAGTTTGCCTCCATATGAAGTTCCAGTTTTTTCAGGGAATTAAATAATTGATTTTTCGCTGCAAAAAAAGCAATAATTCAATTTCTGCATAAAAATCAATCATTCAATTTCTGCAAACAAACCAAATTTCATATGGAGAAAAACTTTTTATATAAATTGATATTTTCAGCAGCAAAAGTTGCAAGAAATTTGGTTTTCAGAATTTTTTTAATATCGGGGTTGTAGAGCAGTAATTATTACGAAGAACACGACAATTATTATGAAGATTATACATACGATTTTTATGATAATGATATACTTGGTGTTTACGTGGGAGGAGGAGAAGATTGGTGATGCTTATGATGGGAATGATTATAAGTTAGATAAATAATACTCTTGAAGAGGATTTATGAAAGTTTTACGAATAAATAAAGGCGCAAGATGATGATAACGAAGAAGAAACAAAAAGAAGTTAACGGATGATATGCAGAACTCACCCAAAGCGTCGTAGAGGGAGTATTACATGGACTGGATGGTCCCTTGAGGAAGCAAGGAGAACCGCTGACCTGGTACTTCTGTAGTAAATTACTTAGTTCCTTGAATGTTACAAGGAATTGCTTATATATCTGATCAAATTGTTTTTCATCAACATGGTTGTGTTACGAAAATTCAATGCAGGTATCTCTGTGTCGAAAAATGAGACGATGAGCTATGTTCCCAAAATTTAATAAACGGCCGATTCTTGCGAAATATAATTGCAATATTTGAACCTTAAAGGGAGTATATTAGTCTAGTCGAGGAAGTCGAAGAAACGAAAAAACAAGAATTTATCGTATCTGATTCTTGTTTGAAAGCATATGTGAAATGATTTATGTGTAAATAGTTCTTGTGCCGTAAAGAAAACTATTGGAGATAAATAGGAACAGATTACATACCAAGTGATGGCCAAGATGGCAGATATGAACAGAGAGTACGGAAAGAGAAATATAAGGGATGACGAAGAAAGTAGTTTGTATCGTTAAAGAATCTGAGGGGCTCAAATCTGGTCTGCTTATTGAAAGCGGATAGCAAAGAGTGGTAGTAGTGATTCATGGACGATACTATACGAGAACCATTTGAATTTGAAAAGTATATTGTGCAAAGGGACGTGTAGAAGGTCATGTTTCTTTCTGAGTATCAGTTTCGGAAACCCGTTTTCAATATTTTGGAACTACAATAATATTATCTTCACAAGCTGCTGCTTTGGGACCCTTACAGGAATGTTGTTATTATGTACGGTATGGCTTAGTCTGCACATTTCCCACAGTCGTCATCTTTCCTCGTCACAACCGTCTTCTGGGCTGTAATATGATCCACGATCTACAACACTGAAACACAGATATGTTTGGTAGTTTGGAACATACTCCATCTCCTTGGTACCAACGAGCAGCTCCAAGAACTGCCTGGTTGTGTGATACACGGTAGGAACTACTTCTTGGAGGATCAACCCGGTCCTCCAGGACGTTGTTCAGAATCGTGTATCCCACGATTATTGTATTCCTGTTCACCTTGCTTGTGCTGAATACATTAATTAAATATTCTTTTAAATTCCAAGTCCATATTGTCCTACTAATTTCGAATGGACTCGTAATGGAAGATTGAGATGTGAATTCTCATGTAAATATAATTGGCTCTCTTCAGCCCCTGATTGTGGTCATTCATTACGTGCACATTTTGCATTGTTGGATGCTTTCCAGTCTTTCCGTTCATTTTTCTCTATATTGGGAGGTCATACACGGACTGCTGGTACTAATTTTTATTGAAATAATATAAAATATTTCGACAGAAATGTACTAAATCGCAGCTCTTATAACATTTTACGATTGATTTTCTTACCTGCATGGAACTACATACACTGAATGCTGGACCTTCATGAAACTTCCAATTTTTGAAATTTTCAATTTTTAGGAAATATGAATGGACTGCAAAATTCTACGACGTTTCAATGACCGGCCTGCGACTGCCCCAATTCGGACTTTTATGTCGGTAAAACAATGAATGGCTCCCTGGGCCATTCGTACACATTCATCTCTTTAATGTAGCCGTTCATTAACCGAAACACAGACGGATACTAACAGTAGAAAAACGAAAGAAATATTTTCGCATGTATTTTGTTCTCGAAATTTTCGAGTCGCAAGCAACCGTCGTCAACGAACTGACAGATTAAAATGTATCTATTTTACAACAATACGAGTTGGAAAATTTGGCTATACATAAACATTAGTACTACTGACATTATTAATATCAAACTGGTTATGAAGTTAAATCGATGTACAATAACAGTCAAAAAAGTATTATATTCTACGTGGCTTCAACAAGTTCCCGAGTTCTAGTCCGAGAATCTTCACCCAGTTGTATAGTTCATATCAGAAGAAGAATATGATTCCCTGATAAATATTCTGTTTCATTTCTATCCTCTTTAGCTGATATGTGGCTGACCGAAACGTTCTTTGAACGAGATTACGAACTATTGATTGAATGGGAACCTTTTCTTCAATACCTCTTAACTTCGATCCATGAGGCTGATACTTAAGATACAACGTTCAAGAAGTCTTTGACTACTCTGGATGGAATAATTTCTTTATCTCTTCCCAGCTGTTTCAATTAGCTGTCTGATTCAGTGTTAAATTTATTTTCATTGGAGATGAAATCAAATTTGCCACATTTCATTGATCTCACATAATGGATTGATGTGGTGAAACGAATGATTATGGTAAGAAAGAGGAAAGAATGGTAATGACGACGCTTCCGACTTTGACGAATCTCTACAGGGAAATAAATCAACGACAAAATTAGTTCCGAAAAGGTACATTCAATAGGTCAGACTACATCTACTAGATCTTCTGGTTTAAGGGAAGCTAATTGAATGTAACTGTTGCAACCACTTCACAAAAAGAAGAAAGTCTTTACAATCTGCCCACACCACCAATGTAACAAAGTTCATGCCATAATTTTGTCAATTTTTCTTGATTGATAGGCACTATAAGACAGTACTATCATTCAGTTGGGTTATTCACCGTTGCCACTGTCCGTCGTTAGATTGGGCACATGATATAATGCGGTGGGAAAATTAAAATCCATTTATACCTCAGCATACTGCGAGCAGTTCAGTATCTGCTCATGATAACAACAGACGTCGGCACCTTGAGTTCAACGTACTCAATTGGTATTATGAAAGCGGAGAAAGAATCACACAGTCATACTTCAGAAATTGTATCTCCTCAAATAAAGTAAATGAGAGCAAATAGGGAGGAGTTTAAAACTCTATCAATGCACAAATTTCGCGCAATTGATTTGACAATATATATATTTTTCCAAAAGATGTTTTTCGAAGTTAATCGTTTTCCCAAAAATCTTGGCTTTATTCCCAGACATTTCATGTTTGGGAATAAATCTAAATGACATTGTTTCAGCTTGAAAATCATTGTTGTAAACTGATATTTGAAAGATGCGGCCAATGCAGTCTTCAAAATTTAAAAAATCCGATTATTTGTTTTGTCGGCCATATTAAGAAATAATATGAAAATTCAAAAACATCAAAACATTTCAAACATCTCATCTTGACTGGTAGACCTTTAAATGAAGTAATCCTTTAGCGAGGTTATAAATTACCCGTCATAATTATAATTTAAAGAGGGAACATTTGGAAAATAGTACGGCGGCATGGGACAAATCTTTTGATGTGGGACTCCGGTTCGGAAAATTGTCCGCATATGTGGGGCCGTCTTTCAAAACGTATTGATCGAGTTGGGAGATAAATTAGAACTAAATGAAATGAATGGGCGGAAATTAGAGTATAGTATTTGGTTCGCAGGACTGATTGAAATTAGAGCCATCTTAATCTAACCCACACTAATCATGTCACACTCCTTTTCACGTCCTTTTTGCCTACCTAATCAAAAAATTCGCTGTAATCAGAAATTAGTATTGTACCTATCTTATCTTCATGCCAGCTGCACTACCATCAACTGTTTCCGAAGCACTTTGAATGTTGGTGTTATCAAGTATAAAATAACGAAGTTGGACAAAATGTTCTGCGCCGCACATGGGAAAGTTTGCTTCTCATCCATTAAAAATTCCTACATGCATATTATCTTATTGATTTATTCCTATTACACACTGCCCGTAACGAGAATAGAAGCGATAAGGGCAGCCTCTGATACGACAAGAGCGTACAAGCAGGCTAAAATTGAAATTCCGTTCATTCATATTCCATCGTGAGAAGCAATCGATGGAATTTGCAGCGAGTACGGTCCACTGTAACGTCATTATCTTTGAAATTTGACGTTTCCAAAATACTGATAGGTTCTCTTCTTCAAGACTGAATAACATCATTGCAAGGTGTTGAGAGTCGGGTAAATGCATCAATTTGGAACCATATTGGAAATGTTCAACCACGAATAATTATCTCTAATTTTGTCCTTACCAAACGAAATGGATTTTTACGAATACAAGAACAAGCTATTTCCCAAAAATCTACAGTAACCTCTCACGTTGAAAAGAAAATTGGGCATCATATCTCACACTCTACAATATATCATACATCTGTAACATTTTGGTTTTGAACAACCCTAATAGAGGACACTGTGAGAAGTTTCTGTGATCGATCGAAGTTGAAACTTGTCGTACTGAGCGGTGAAACTCATGCTCCTCCAAAATTCTAGTCGTATTCTTGTAGTGGTAGTCGATATCACTGTTGGTACGAAGTAGCGGTGTTATGTGAGAAGTATGGGTCATCAAATTTGACTGCTTTTGTATCGAAGCACCATTTAAAAATTTCCTCCCGTGTCCAATTTGACAACGTATCATTTTGACTTCCCGATCAAAATGAAATAGACAATGTGATATATACTATATATCACATTGTCTATTTCATTACCACTATTCACTAGCATTAGTAATGCCAGAAAATTAGTGGTATACGGAAACGGTCTGAAAGTCCCTCTGGCAATGCTCCCCCCATTTGGATGACCAATCAAAAATGAGGAAATCTTCTAAAGGTTTCTCTGAACAGGTACCTTCTTAGAGAAAAAGGACGTCGTATAAAGTTTCTCTATGTGGTTCAATAACCATGATGCGACCAAGTGTTACATTCAGCAGCTCTTTGAAAAACCAGATGATATGTAGACAAATTCATTCAAAGCTCTCTTAACAAATTTATGTATCCAATAGCCCTCCATAATTGTTCTTTCATTCAATATAAATTTTTTCATAGAAGTCGCTCCACTGGATACGATCTGAAAAATCGAAAAGGCAAAAAAGGAAAAGATAAATATATCGTCAGCGATTAATTATATGGGAAAGACCAATAATATTAGCCACAATTGGTCCATCCAGAATGTCGCTACTTGGATCGAAAACGACGATGGTAACTGTATTTAGTGTTTTGGTTGACGGTGGAAATCAAAATCCTATCTGTAGTGATTTGGATATTCCGCGTGTCGTCGTCCTATGATTCCTTACTCTGCTTCAGTTAAGTGGATTTTTCAGACTGGTTTTAAGGACACAATTATTTTTGACGATCTCTTTTGTGTATGGGGTCGACAAGTGGCCGCTAGGTCACTATTGATCTACTTCGTTGAATGGTTAGATCAGGATTAGTTCATTTTTGATTCGGGCTTCCCTTCCTCCGGACGAGTTCTATTTTCAGGCTTTCAAGTTGATACTATGAGTAAGATATTAAATTGAATGTACGTCTTTAAGTGTATTAGCTATTCCTATTTGGGTTCTGGTATTTATACGAGATCAAAAGATTTATGATAGATAATTAAATGATAATAATGACACATACTGTCGGTGAAATGTCGAAGCCCTAATTATTGATTCTTCGAACCAAGAGTGATTGTACACGTGTTGTTGTACACGTGTTGCGGTTTGGTTTTCTTGTGCCACAGATTAGTCAATGCAGTTGTATGTAGATATAGAATAGGAATACTGTAGAGAGTGGTTGTAGTATACTTATATACTGTGACTTGTTCTTGCCCTGGTGTGTGTGCTGTGATGTAGATTTTGAATACAGTGCTTTGTCTTCTTTTTCACGCTCCGATTTGAATACTGTGACTTGTCTCCAACGTAGTGTGGATGCAGTCCTGTATCTTTGGATACAGTGTCAAGTTCTTTTACACGTTTCTGGTAAATGTATCCAACATAAGTTTCCGTGTTGTAATATTTTCTTATACGCCTTTTGGTTTTGGTTCCCCTTTTACCCTTCCATCATTTTGTCAATTATTTAAGTTATCGCTGGTATGTCATTATATTTTGATGTGTGGGTGACATCCTTTCCCTTTTCATTTCGTCTCCAATTATGTAATCATACCATCTTTATCCTTCTATACTTCGTGTTTCATCATCTCATCTGATCATCATCTTCCATTGTTTCTTCGCCATTTCATTTCACCATCATCTGTCATCTCATTTTTCCACCATCATCCGTCGTTTTATCAACATTGCTGTCTCTCTTTCTCGAATGAACTGGTACTAGATGTGTTGGACATATCGACAGAAAAGTTTTGCCACAACGTGTGAAAAGGTCGCCCTACTATGTACATTTTGTTATCCTATCATTGCACTTAGATCTAACTTATCAGCAAACTCGATCCATACATGCTGAAAATTGGTTCGCCATGTAGAAATAATTTTTGTAGCCGCGATTCCACATCGAAAGATCCCACCTGTCTCCCCACTAACCTCAACATTTCTCATTAAATTAATGAAACAATGTGTTCACAGTACGTCGATGAAAATCCAGAGAATAGGTGAGAAATTATTTGATTGAAAGTTTTGAACGTAGATCGTGATTTTAAAAATGCACAAATGAGGACATTTGAATTTGAAAATACGTTTTCTGCCAAAAAACATTGGACTAGCAGGCAACAATTGTTGTCGTTTTTGTCCTCTCATAGTGTGAAAATTGCACATCGTTACTACAATCTGGACAATAAGGTGTAATTTTACTGTTCCCTGAATCAGAAACTGATTGAAATTCAAAAAATCGCAGCGAATCGACGAACGAGAAAAACCGTTTGATTTCAAGATGGAACGACAACGGGTTGTCACTATGAAAGTTGTGTCGCAGATTGCACAAATAAAGGAAATGACATGAACACGAGAAGGAGCAGTGAAAAAAATAGGAATGTGAAACGAGTTGGTGATAGTCTTTCAATGACGACCATATAAAAACGAAGATCTGAAAACTGTTTTCGTAGAAGTGTAAAGAATCCACCTTGGAAATAAATGTGAGTAAAAAGACAAATGAGAAAAGAGTAACTTCTGTAACGATGTCAATTACTAAAAATGATGAAGCAATAACAGAAAGAAAATTTAAATGGCATGCAAAATCAAAAAAAAATGGGACAGAGGAAACCATTCAGAACTAAATCCGTCGTGGGATGACAATTATAACAAACAGTATTGGACTCAATGTATGCAAAACAGTTTCAGCCTCAAGAAGTTCCAATAAAGAGAAGAATGGGGTGATTTAAGGTAAAAAAACCATAAATAGCGAAACTAATAGAAAGGTAAATATTAATTAATCAAGTAAGAATGATGAACATTTTGTTGAATATATTGTAACATCGGATGCACTACGTCCATATTCCCCATCGTCTTGCAGTGAGTCACTGCTAGATGATGAAAGTATGGGCGATTCTTGAGAAGAATACATCAGTTAAAACTCTTCCCTTCTTGACAATGACCACAAATGGAGTACAAGATGCAGTAAAAAGATACTTCATCTACTGGTTCGAAACAACACGTAAATACCTCATCATTTTCTTTTTGCGTCTGGAAATGAAAATACAAGGCAAAAAAATAGTTTACACTACACTCAAACCAAAAATAGATCCAATAGAAGATGTAATGTCAGAGAACTATCACCGGTGTACTATATCCCCAAAAAACAGCAAAAGAAAATTGAAACGTGTGATATTTTGGTTGCCCAGCGTTAAATACCCAAACGGCACATTTTCTATCCGCAAAGCCTCTTTCCTTATGATGTAGCAAACTGACGCCAGCTAGCCATCAGTGTGGACATCCTCTTTGAGGCTTCATTCTTACCCATCATATCATCTCAATCATTTGTCTTACCAATAGCCTTTATTCATCATGAGTGGAACGAAGAGCGCAGATATATATCAAGCAGCGGCTATCTTTACACTCCTTTCGATGTCCGCAAGTATCCAAAACCGAAGAACCACAAACTTTGTTACTATTTGTGCTTTTATTGCTCTGAACATTGATCTTATCATTTTTACCGTCCGACTTCAAAAGTTGCTTAATGTCTCGCTCAAGCTCTGAGCTATTTTCTTCAATCCATTTATAAGTAATGGGATGCGGAAAAGGATTTCCAATTTTATAATTAGGATTACTTGTAGTATCATACACATGTTATGGCTTCATCGCATCGTTATAAATACCTGTTGCACACCTCATCATATCGCCATCAGACAGGTTTCTAGTTGCAATTGTTGAAGTACAAACCCGGGATGCATTATGAAACTTTGAGTATTCCTCAATGAACTTAGCCCCTAATCTAATACACCACGACCAGGGAGCGTGTACAGGGGACCAAATACGGTACAAATATACACGTGTAAATAAGACAGAATAAATCTTGTGGGAAATAAAGAAGCCAGAGACAGCCAAACGTGTGCCTACACATGTGGCAACCACTTCCACCAGCAATACCGGGAATAGTATACATACTTATCCCGACGACCATGATCTGTAGAATCCAGAATAAAAAGTTAACTTCAAAACAAACAACACCCCGGATGAAAAACCTATCAACTGACATTAATCTCCTATTTCGATGGCGGAATCAGAAAAAGACATCAAATCTGGTGTACGATAAGCGAAATACTTAGGTGTGGTGCAATTGCGCGGACGCCAGCATCATTTGCTGCACTCTTAACGGACCGCGAACTAGCGCCGGCTGTGGACATCGCTGTAATTAGAGGTCCTCGTCTAAAACACTCCCACACCAATTTTACGAGAGTAGAATAGAGGAGGAAGACAACCTGTAAACAGCACTATATTTAATGAAGGAGGGAGAGTTGGTGGCAGGGACATCAGATAACTAAATGAGGAGATAATCTACCAAACTCACAGTCAAGCTACTGTACTTACTGCAGGAAAGAAGAGGAGGACGACCCAATCAGAGACAAGTTGAAAAAATAAAGAACCACAAAGAAATAAATCCCTTCAACACGCAGCACGCCTACCTAGGAATGGCTCATAAATCCTCAGCGCCCGCCACACCATCTACGACTGTACTTGAAGTAAGATGGGCCACACTTGCAGTTATGATCATCCCAACAGCTACGGGGAAACATTCTTCAACTTCATATCCACCATCCACCATTTAACTATAAACGAAGGAATTCTTGGACGCCACCGCCGTGGTTGCTGAAGCCGCCCCATCCCCACCCACATCCAAAGACCATATCTCAGCATTCTCAGAGGATCAGCTATACGACGTTGCCTTGAAACTGGAAAACGGTCTTACAGATGACGTCCGGCCGTGATGCTCAATCCGATTAGGTGCTGGTGACACAGAAAATGTTGAAAAAGTTCTATCTGTCTAACAACTACATCGGACTTGATCATGTCCCCGTGTCAACACTGACGAAGCACCAGATCGGATTAACGGTGTCGGCCATTCCGTCCGATTATTGAAATCTCAACTATTGTACACGCTGCGAGTCGAGAGATTATACATTCGTGTCTCCAAGCTTCACGGTACAAAAGCGGAGATTCTTCGCCTATTGCTCCTACCGCCATCAAATCTCTGTGAACCCCCGAGTCGCTAATTGTTTCAAAAACAGCTCGACCTACAGGGAGGGAAGATCTCCAGACCCCTGACATAAATCACCGACGAATTCATACGATACTGCAATCGGAAGTCTCAATGGCGGTACTTTTCTCCGAGGACGTGGGAGGACCTGAGACGATGGTTACCGTCTTACCTTCGTCATAACGGAGCCGACCATGGACTACGCCGCCGTGCCAGATGGAAATGCAGAGGACGAGTAAAACCATGTGAGCCAGTAGCTGAATCAATGTCTTCTGAAACCGAACCCACACCAGTTCGTTCTGCTAATGAGGCATGCATGCGACACTCGACGCTTATAAACGAAACTGCGTCTGTTCCATGTTTGCATGACTCCTTGCCTTTTCCCCGTTCTTAAAAACTCATACTCCGTACTTAGAAGGGGACACGAGCCCATCCCTCCGTGCGTCCCGTCCGGCAGATTGGGGTTACAGCCATAATCAACGACAGACGCCGCCTTATCCTCCAGTCGGTCTCTCACTACGGTCTCGAATAGTCAAGACTGGCGATTGTCCAAACCCCTCCTTGATAGGTCGCTCGTTTTTTCTTCGAAAGGAACTCTGCCACGCGACCCTTTCTCAGCAGCCGAATATGAACGAGTTGTACATCTTGGCATCTTCGTTTTACTTGGTCTCCGTATCGATCGGTATAGAGCTCATGACGATGATCCAAACCCTCTCCATTCTGGATATCGACGCGGCGTACAACATCGTCAAATAATCGAAACTGTGCCCCACGTGGTGGTAGCACTTGAACCTTAACACACCACTCCCTACACTTCGGGACGCGAATCGCAACGAGCTACGCATGCTGTGTGCCATCTCTCTTCGCCTTCGAATGGGAAATTCTACGTATGTCTTCCGCTTCTACGTCGCCACCGTTTGGCGTGCTACGTGCTGAAAGAAACCGTGTTCCTACCCAAATTTGTAGAGGACATACGCTGCATAGCGGGAACGGTTGAACTGACTTGAGGGACAATCCCCATACTCGGTCACAATAAATTGTCGACCGAGTCCATCGTCTGTGTTTCCAGGACTGAATGCGTTCATTCAAGAGGCATAGTTTTGGAGTGTATATGTGTAAAGAATACGTGATTCTAGATATAATTTTTATGCTCCTCTTATCACAAACGTAGACACGTGTATAATTTAATCTGGAACTACCTACATATGCACTGTCTGTCAAACTCTTTGACATAAATTACTCCTATGCAAACCATCAATTAAGCGTCGAACTCCATTATGCGCTTTGACTCTCTCTCTCTCCCCATAAGTGTCTCCCTCTACATACGTGCTCGTTAAGCGTATGTGCATTTCAATCGATAACGCCGACACTTATTGCGTTGATCTCAATTATACGCCTTGACTCCTTCTCACCCCATAAGTGTCTCCCTCTCCTTACGCGCTCGTTAAACGTATGTGCA